>CAUYRH010121873.1:0-10790 GCA_963574655.1 Perodicticus potto | reverse complement strand
GGAACCAGGCAAGGTTGCCCATTGTCTCCACTGCTTTTTGACATTGGAGTTTATCCAGTTTATTCTCAGGTATTTCCCCCAGAGAAATGAAAGCATATGTCCTCACAAAGATGGTTACATGGATGATTATAGGTGCTTTATTTTTAAATAGATTCAAACTGCAAAAACCCCAAATATCTGTCTACAGGTGAATGGAAAAGTGTTTATCCGTACAAAAGTTTTGTATAGACACACACAAAAATGAACTACTGGTATGTATGATTACACAAATGAATCTCAAAATAACTATACTGAGTAAAAGAAGCCAGATCAAAGAAAACAGATCTGGGGTTTCCTGGAGAAGTGGAGGAGTGGAAAGGATGAATCACAAGGAAACTTTTGTGGGTGCTGGGTATATGTTCATTATCTTGATTTTGGTGATGATTTCACAAATGGGAAACATATCCAACACCCACCAAACCTACCAAACTGTGTACTTTATATATGTGCAGCTTATTGTATGTCACTTGTACCTCAATAAAGCTATTTAAAAAGGATAAAAAGTTTACAAAGATGAAGCCTATGTGTGTGGGAACAGGGGGCAATTAATGGAGACAAGGCAGTAGGAAGAAGAGGACTAGGAAAGTCTAATCCCAGCTGAGGTGGGTCTGGGGTGGTGAAATACTCAGGAAGAAGATGGAGCCCTGACTCAGGCCAGGTACCCCACACTCCTTCCCAGCCCTCTCCTTCTCAGATCTCCTTCTAAGTTATCACATGGGCTTTGGGAGGTGTCCTGGGAGCTGGACCCACACCTCCGCAGCTCTGGGGCTCCTTCTCATCTATTTTCTATCTGTATCCCCTGCCTTTCCTCATCCCTGTTGAGGGGCTCCTGTTGGAAGCCTCATTGAAAATCAATATTAAAAAATGTATATTTGGAATATTTTTAATTCTGGGTAGTTTAGATTTCTGATTTCCTAGCCTAGTGCTTAAAACATAGCAGACCCTCAAAAGCATTTGTAGATTGAGTGACTAGGAATTATAATTCACATTTAACAATCCAGGAAACCAGCTCAGAAAAGTGAAATGGCATCTCAAGTCACATAGAGAGTGAACCCTCATCCACTGAGTACCCAGGTCTGACCATTCACCTGGGTGCCACCAGGACCTCTCCTGGGGTTGACCACCCTGGAGGATCCATAGTGTGATTAATGGAATCTAGATCTCAGTAGGGTCTGGAGCAGGAGCCAGATAGGCAGGAGATGGAATGAGCCCACGGTAAGAGCCAAGAATCCCACCTGGTGGGCTAGAGGGTTCTAGACTCAGAGGCTGAGCTATTCCCAGGAGCCTCAGGACTTAGGAGCTAAACTGGCTTGACCTAGAGTTAGGGGAGACATAGGTATGATAACAATAATAGCCAACAGTTATCATATTTTACATTATTCCAGGTACTTACGGGTATTATCTTGTTGAATCCTCCTAACAAAGTCAAGAGGCGGGTCCTATTATTAGCTTCATTTTACAGATGAGAACAACTGAGGCTCAGGGAGAAGTTACTTAAATCAGTCAGTGGTGCAGTTTGAGCCAAGCTGTGTCTCAAGCTGAGCCAGGCTGGGTCATGAGTGCGCAATCCATACAGTTGCACAGGGTCCCATGCTTGGTTTAATGCTCTGCTGTGTTGCTTGATACTTTTTTCTTAAGTCATTTGTACATTGATCATGCATGTATTTACACCAATATGGGATTCGTTGTGTTGATTATTTGTACAAATTGGAGTGATTATATGATACTAATCAGCATGGCTTTCACCTCATTTACTCAATTACAACTTTAAGACATTTGTGTTCTACACCTTTATAGATACAACTTGTACTTGCCTTTTGGAAGGAAGTTTGGAGAACACTCAGGGATCTAAATATAGATCTACCATTTGATCCTGTAATTCTTCTTCTAAGTGTATATCCAAAGAACCAAAAGTCACTTGACAATAAAAATATTTGCACCAGATTATTCACCGCAGCTCAATTCATAATTGCCAAGTCATAGGAGAAGTCTAAGTGCCCATCGACCCATGAATGAATTAATAAATTGTGATATATGTATATCATGGAATACTATGCAGCATTAAAAAAAGATGGAGACTTTACCTCATTTGTGTTTACATGGATGGGGCTGGAAAATCTTCTTAGTAAAGTATCTCAGGAATGGAAAAAAAAATATCCAATGTACTCAGTACTACTGTGAAACCAATTTTATAATCACTCACACTTGCATATGAAAAATGAAACACAACTATAGCCTAGGATGAAGGAGGGAAGGGGAGGGAGAGGGGAAGGGAAGGGGATGGGTTGATAAAGGGAGGGTTAGTAGGGGGCCCACACCTATGGAGCATATTGCAGGAACAAGTTGGATCTATCAGATGTAGAACACCAATGGCTTGATACTTTTTGAACAAGGGTACCTGCATTTTGATTTTGCCTTGGGCCTCACAAAGTATGTGGCTGGTCCAAAAAGTTGAGCCTCTCCATTTTTCCATTTAATACTCAAAGCACCCCTGGAGAAAGGTCCTTGTGAGCACCCCTGTTGTATAGAAGAGGACATTGGGGCTAACAGGGCCACACTGTCTGACATGGGTACTTAAGCACCCTCCTGGAGCCTGGTGGGTGTGGGCCCAGAGCCCGACACTTAATCGCTTCACTACACTGCTTCTTGTGACACTGGATCTACTGTCTGATCTCTTATGGGTCGGGAAAGTTCTCAGTGTCCCATCTTGCGGGGGTCAAGCTTCTCCAGGCATGTCAGAGCCTTGGAGCCTCTCTTGGGGACCAGCCAGGCTCCATTCTGTCTGAGATCCCACTCACCTGAGAAGATAAGGAGCAGCACCAGCAGCAGGGAGCAGGTAGGCGAGTGGGCCAGGTGAGTAGGGGTAGGCATTGTAGGGGCACACGGCAACTCCTGTGGTCCTCAAGTTGGGCCACTGTTCTGTTGTCTGGTGGGTGTTGGGTCTGAAGTGGGGCCCGTGTGCGGGGCTGTTTCTCCTTTCCTTGGTTAGGGCTACTTGAGGAAGTGTTTTCATTACAGCAACACAGAGCTGATGGTGCAAGAGGGAGGAGCCTGGTCAAAGGCTTTCTGTTTTTTTTTTGTTTTTTTGAGTGTGGGCCGTGGCTCCCGTAATCACTGTGTTAAAACCATAATGACCCCTTGCCACAAGGTCGTGACCCAGGTACCAGGGAGGCAGGTAAACACCACAGTCATAGGGTGCCCTCTACAGCCTGCTGGACTTTGGATCAAGTATTGCATCTTCCTCTCCTTGGCTAAGATTTCTAAGTCATTGCCATCTCTGAGCCTTTGTTTCCTCATTTGCAAAATGGGAGCAGTAGCAATCTCCTCTTCTGAAAGGTGTTGTGAAGATTACAAGAGATAAATGTGTGTGAGGGCACAGAACAATGTAAATGCTGAGCATATCAGCCATCATTATTCATGATATGCAGTAAATAGAGGAAGTGACATTGCTTAAGAAGGAGAATTTAGTTTCAAGCAAGCCCCCTTGGGGCCTCCTCCTGGCACTGCAGGGAAAACTTGGGCATAATCCCTAAGTGTGCGCAATCATGGACAACTCTCTCAGGCTCCATTTCCTAGGGTCTAAATGTAATAGGCTGTGCAAAAATTGGGGTTGGTGCCATCTTTATTTGCTGTAATTGATCTAGACTCCTTCAGGCACCCCCACATACTGGCTATCAGGAAGGAAAAGCTTGAACTTTGCAATGGAAGCAATTCCAGGCTCTTCCAGCTTCTGATAACCTCTTCTGCTGCACTATCTGGTTTCAAATCTTGGCTTTATCCAGATCTGGCTGTGTAACATTATGACAATCATTTGAACACTTTGTGCCTCGGTTTCCTGATCTGTAAACCAGGGTCAAACTATGTAGGTATGTGGTGGAGCTAGCACCATAGGGGCTGCCATCATTCTCTTGTAGGTTAACTCAGTCTTTTCTAGGAAAAAACCAGCTCAGTTTTTCTTTCTTTCTTTCTTTTTTTTTTCATACAAAGTTTCACAATGTCACCTTTGGTAGAGTGCTGTGGCATCACAGCTCACAGCAACCTCAAACTCTTGGGCTTAAGCGATTCTCTTGCCTCAGCCTCCTGAGTAACTGGGACTACAGGTGACCACCACAACGCCTGGCTATTTTTTTTGTTGCAGTTGTCCTTGTTGTGTTAGCAGGCCCCAGGCTGGGCTCGAACCTGCTAGCCTTGGTGTATATGGCCAGCACCCTACTCACTGAGCTACAGGTGCCCAGCCAAGCTCAGTCTTTCAGTGTTTCTCTTCCTTCCTCCTACTCCTGATGGTCCTAGGTGTAGAGGAAGGTCAAGTTTCTTACTGGGGCTGAGTACAGTGTGTGTCCAAGTGTGTCCCCTGGGTCCCGTTACAAGTCCAGACTAGTCAAGGGATGGAAAATAGACTTTGCCTCTTATTAGGAAGAGCCATGAAGTCATATTGCAAAAGGTGAGGATGCAAAGAGGGGATATAGAATTGGGGACATTTTTTAAATTTATCTGCTATATGCATCTATCTACATGGTACAAAATATATAGCACTTAAGATCTCCTTTATAGGACTCCCAGACATTACCTTCTTTTAGGTTAACCACAGTCATAAGTTTCTGAAGACATTCAATTCCTGCACTATTTCTGATCTAATGCTCAGAAGCCACCCTGGTTCCTCATGCTCTAGGAATCTCTAAACACACCTGAGGTTTCTATATTCATTCTACCCCACCCTAGCATTTTGACCTTGGGCTGTAGGGGTGCCAGGACTTTAGCATCTCAATTCTTGTTCTTCTTCCCTTCTTTTTCTTGCTACCTGCACCAAGTCATAAAATGAGGACTTGCGGGTGGTGCCTGTGGCTCAGTGAGTAGGGCGCTGGCCCCATATACTAGGTTTGAACCTGGCCCCAGCCAAACTGCAACAAAAAAATAGCCAGGCATTGTGGCGGGTGCCTGTAGTCCCAGCTACTTGGAAGGCGGAGGCAAGAGAATCGCCTAAGCCCAAGAGCTGGAGGTTGCTGTGAACTGTGACGCTATGGCACTCTACCAAGGGCAACAAAGTGAGATTCTGTCTCTGAAAAAGAAAAAAAATGAAGACTTGCCTTTCTTTCCTTCTGGTAGAGGCTTTCCTACCCTCAGCCCTCTTCCTAACAGATGGCCTTCTTTGTCCTAGCTAGAATCCCTCCTGCTTCCTCCTCAAAGCAACAAGTCTCACATTCCAGCTTTAAAATGGGAAAGAGCTGCCAGAGAAGGAATAGGATGACTGTGGGAGGAAAAGTGTGCAAGGAATTACTTAAAAATGTTATACCTGTCACATTGTCTGTAAAATGCATGAAAGGTGATAATGTGAGTGGCACTGACTCACAGTAATTGGTCAGTCACTAAGAACAGTGATATTCCTCCTGTTCACATGCTTGGATGTCACAAGACCTGTGGTGCCTATTACTAACTTGAGTTGAGTTGTCCTCAAATGGGGCAGCCGAATTGTATATAGAACACAAGTCTACAGGTAAACTGGCTTGCTTTCTTCCACTGCAAAAAATATTCTTTGTTTTAAGAACAGCTTTTTCATAGTTTATCCTAAAATGGAAAATACAATAAGCAAGGATAGGGCAAGCATTCAACCTCATCGGCAATCAAGTGAATACCAATTTAAAAAGTGCCTTTGCAATCAGCATTTCTCTCCAGGTCTTTCTCTGCTCTCCTGGTTATCAGAGGGGCTAGTAGCCTGGGAACTACATTTTGCAGAACTCCTTGCCAGCTCTGTTCAGGACTAGGTGCTATCAAGGAAGGATGCTGGCAATCAATTTAGAAGGTGAAAGAGATGGACAGACACACTTTCTTGTTCTAGCAATGGAGAGGGGCAGATATATGAGTATCAACAGGTTTAATTTATGCATATGTGAGATTTTACAGTGCCCCCATCCCGTAAATCACCGATAAATCACAGGCAGCTGTGATCACTGGTGGCAGTTTCTATAAATCTCTCAGATTTCTGATTATCCAAGAGTTAGCAATGAATTTGGGAGATAAAGCTGTGAGACCTGCGAGTACCAGAGTCCATGATTCTCACAAGAACAAAGCAAAGTGTATAGCTTTTTATGACTTATCCTTGGAAGTCACTTAGCCTCATTTCTGCCATTCTTTTCATATAGGAGGCTGCATTTGGTGTCTCATTAATATTGAAGTCTTCAAGTTCCTTGAACTTGACTTCCTGTCTTATGACTTGTTTGCTTTTGCTTTTCTTGCTCCCCCCCCTTTTTTTGTTTTTTATTTTTCTTGCTCCCTTTTTAATTATTCACATAATGAATTCACAAAATTCATTATGTGAATTTTGGTATTGTTATTTAAAATCTTGTATTGAGGAATGACTTATACACAGAAAAGTGCACAAATAGCTCAGTGAGTATTTAGACTTTTTAAATGTATGTGCATACCTGTTTACTCACCACTCCAAGATACACAAAGCTCCCTTCTGCTCCTTCCCCTTCAATCTCTGGCCCCAGAGGCAACCTCCACTCTGGTTTCTGCTACTATAGATTGGTTTTGCTTGTTTTTGAATTTCATATGAATAAACTCATACAGAGACTGGTGTCTGGCTTCTTTCAGTCATCATAAAGTTGATTTGGGGTAAAAACACACAACATTTACCATTTTAACCATTTTTAAGTGTACAGTTCAGTAATGTTAGCTATATTTACATGATTGTGCCCCAGACCTCTAGAACTCTTTCACCTTGCAATACTGAAACTTCATTCTCACTAAACACAAATTCACTCCTATCCCTACCTCTACTTTGGCAACCACCTTTTTTCTTTCTGTTTCTATGATTCTGACTACATTGATAGTTATATGAGTGGAATTATACAGTATTTGTCCTTTGTGACTAGCTTATTTCACTTAGCATAAATGTCCTTGAAGTTTAACTGTGTTGTAGAATATGACAGAATTTCCTTCTTTTAAAAGGCTGCATAATATTTCCAGTGTGCCCATATGCCTCATTTTCTTTATCCATTCATCTATTGATGGACTTTAGGGTTGCTCCCACCTTTAGGCTATTACAAATAATGGCTCCATGAACATGGGTGCATAAATACATCTTAGAGTTCCTGCTTTGAATATGTTTGGTTATATACCTAAGGGTCAGATTGCTGGATCATTGAGTCATTGTATTTTTAATTTTTTGAGGAAGAGTTATACTGTTTTCCACAGTAGCTGCATCATTTTACATTCCCACCAACAATGCACAGGAGTTCTAATTTCTCTATATCCTTGCCAGCATTTATTATTTTCTGTTCTTTTGATAGTGGCCGTCCTAACGGATTTGAGGTATTATCTCATGGCTTCTTTGATTTGCCTTTCTCTTACCATTAGTGTAATCGAGTATCTTTTTATATGCTTGTTGTCCATTTGTATGTCTTCTTCAGAGAATTGTCTGTTTAAGAGCTTTGCCCAATTATTTCTTTTATTTATTTTAAATTTCAGGCTAATGCAAGGGTATAACCAACCAGGTGACAATATTTGAGTTTGTTAGGTAGAGTCCCTCTTGTAGTTGTGTGCTTCACCCAAAAGATGTGCCATACAATCCTACATTGTGCCCACTAAGTGGGAGTACCCCAAACTCTCCCCCCTCCCTTCTCCCATCTCCCTTATCCCCCGTCCCCAACTTGAGTTGAAATGAGTTTTTCTCCTCTGTGAGTGTGAATTAGATCATCTACTGGCTTCATATTAGTATTGAGTACATTGGATATTTGCTTTTCTATTCTTGTGATACTTTACTGAGAAGAATGTGTTTCAACTCCATCAGGTTAATACAAAAGATATAAAGTCATTATCTTTTTATGACAGAACAATATTCCACGGTATACATATGCCACAGTTTGTTAACCCATTCATGAGTTGATGGGCATTTAGGCTGTTTCCAAACTTTGGTGATTATAAATTGAGCTGCAATAAACAATCTAGTGCAAATGTCTTTATGATAAAAGGATTTTTTTCATCTGGGTAGATGCCCAGTGGGATTGCAGGGCAAATGGGAGATCTAATTTGAGTTCCTTGAGGATTCTCCATACTTCTTTTCAAAGAGGTTGTAGTAGTTTACAGTCCCACCAATAAAAGTATTTCCCTCTCTCCACATCCACTCTAGCATCTGCAACTTTGGGACTTTGTGATATGAGCTAATCTTACTGGGGTTAGGGGATATCTCAGGATGGTTTTGATTTGCATTTTTCTGATGGTTAGGGACGATGAGCATTTTTTCATATATTTGTTACCCATTCGTCTGCCTTCCTTAGATAAAATTCTGTTCATGTCTCTTGCCCAGTGATACATGGGATTGTTTGCTCTTTTTTTTGTTGATTAATTTGAGTTCTTTATAAATTCTAGTTATCAAACCTTTGTCAGATTTGTAACATGAAAATATCTTCTCCCATTCTTAAGGTTGCTTATTCGCTTTTGTCCTTAGCTGTGCAGAAGGTTTTCAGTTTAATTAAGTCTCATTTGTTAATTTTTGTTGTTGCAATTGCCACAAAGTCGTCTTCATAAAATCTTCCCTCAGGCCAATATCCTCAAGAGTTTTTCCTACACTTTCTTCTAGGATCTTAATCATGCCTTAAATTTAAATCTTTTATCCATCTTGAATCAATTTTTGTAAGTGGCGAAAGGTGCAAATTCAGTTTTAATCTTTTACATGTGGTTATCCAGGTTCTCCCACCACCATTTATTAAATAGGGATTCTTTTCCCCAGTGTATGCTTTTGTTTGGTTATCAAAGGTCAGATGGCTACAAGAAACTGGTTTCATCTCTTGGTTTTCTATTTGGTTCCAAATGTGCCAATATCACGCTGTTTTGATCACTGTGGACTTGTAAGATAGCTGAAAGTCTGGTAGAGTGATGCCTCTGCCTTTGTTTCTATTACTAAGATTTGCCTTGGCTATACTGTTTTTTTTTTTTTTTTTTTTGATTCCATACAAAACAAAGAACTATTTTTTCCAAATCTTCAAAGTATGATCTTGGTATTTTAAGGGGGAGTGCATTGAATCTGTAGATTGCTTTGGGAAGTATAGACATTTTAGCAATGTTGACTCTTCCTAGCCAGGAGCATGGTATGCTCTTTCATTTGTTGTCTTCTGCTATTTCTTTTCTTAGGGTTTCATAATTCTCTTTGTAGAGGTCCTTCACCTCTTTTGTTTGGTATAGTCCTTGTTATTTCATTTTCTCTGAAGCTATTGTGAAGGGAATTGTGTCTCTGATGAGTTTCCAGGCTTGGCTAATGTTGGCATATACAAAGGCTACTGATTTGCAGACATCGATTTTATACCCTGAGACATTGCTATATTTTTTGATCACTTCCAAGAGTCTTGTAGTTGAGTCTCTGGGGTTTTCAAAGTATGAGATCATATCGTCAGTAAGGAGTGAGAGTTTGACTTCCCCTGCCCCCCATTTGGATGCCCTTTATCTCCTTTTCTTGTCTGATTGTATTGGCTAGAACTTCCAGCACTGTTGTACATTTGTGGCAATAGAGGGCATCCTTGTCTGGTTCCAGTTCTAAGTAGAAAAGCTTTCAGTTTTACTCCATTCAGTATATTAGCTGTGGATTTGTTGTTGATAGCTTCAATCAGTTCAAGAAATATACTACCTATACTTATATTCTTAAGTGTTCTTTTTGGAAAAGGATGCTAAATTTTATCAAATGCTTTTTCTGCATCTATTGAGAGGATCATATGTTTTGTTTTGCTTCTATTGATATGGTGAATTACATTTATGGATTTGTGTATGTTAAACCAGGCTTGCATCTATGGGATGAAGCCTACTTGATTGTGATGTATAATTTTTTTAATGTGTAGCTGACCTTTGCCCATTAAAAATTTTTTTGTTATTGTTGAGTTGTAGAAATTATTTATACATTCTAGATATTGAGCCCTTATGAGATACATGATTTGCAAATATTTTCTCCCATTCTATAGGTTGACCTTTCAATTTATTGATTGTTTCATTGATGGGCAGAGGTTTTAAATTTTGATATATTCCAGATACCTATTTTTGATTTAGTTGCCTGTGCTTTTGGTGTCATATGCAATAAATCCTTGACAAATCCAATATCCTGAAGTTTTCCCTATACTTTCTTCTAAGAGGTTTATAGCTTTAATCCATTTTGAGTAAATTTATTTTCTCTTGTGACTATGTTTTGTCTTAAAGTTTATTTTTTGTCTGATATAAGTATGGCCATATCTGCTTCCTTTAGATTCCTATTTGCATGGAATATCTTTTTTTCATCCTTTTCTTTTTTTTATTTTTTATTTTATTGTCTTTATTATTAAATCATAGCTGTGTACAATAGTGCAATAAAGGGGTACAATGTGCTGGCTTCACATACAATCTTAACTATTTTCATCAAACTGATTAACATAGCCTTCCTGGCATTTTCTCAGTTATTATATGAAGACATTTGTATTCTGCATTTAGTAAGGTTCGCTGGTACCCTTCTAAGATGCACCATAGGTGTGGCCCCACTAATTACCTTCCCTCCACCCCAACCTTCCCCCTCCCCTCCCTACCCTTGCCCCTTGCCCCATATTCTTGTGTTATAGTTGGGTTATACCCTTCATACGGCAGCTATAAATTAGCTTTATAGTAGGGCTTAGTACATTGGATACTTTTTCTTCCATTCTTGTGATACTTTGCTAAGAAGAATATGTTCCAGCTCCATCCATGTAAACATGAAAGAGGTAAAGTCTCCATCTTTCTTTAAGGCTGCGTAATATTCCATG
>CAUYRH010121870.1:0-21641 GCA_963574655.1 Perodicticus potto | reverse complement strand
AAACTTACTAAATGCAGAATATAAATGTCTTAACACAATAACTAAGAAAATGCCATGAAGGCTATGTTAACCAGTTTGATGAAAATATTTCAGATTGTATCTGAAACCAGCACATTGTACCCCATGATTGCATTAATGTATACAGCTATGATTTAACAAAAAATATTTTTAAAAAATCTTTCCCTAGGCTGACATCCTCAAGAGTTTTCCCCCTGCTTTCTTCTAAAATTTTTTATAATTTTGTGTATTAGATTTAAATCTTTTACCCAGTATGAGTCATTTTTTTTTTAGTGGCTAGAGATACAGGTCCAGTTTCAGTCTTTTCCATGTGGCTAACCAATACTTCCAGCACCACTTATTAAACAAGGATTCTTTTCCACAGTGAACACTTTTGCTTGGTTTATCAAAGATCAGATGGCAATATGAATCTGGTTTAATCTCTATGTTTTCTACTTTTACATTAGTACCATGTTTTAATCACTATAGACATGTGGCATAACCTAAAGTCTGCTAATGTGATGCCTTCAGATTTATCTTGATTTCTTAGAATTGCATAGCTCTTCAAGGTTTTTTACAGTTCCATATGAAATGGATTATTTCAAGTTCTTCAGAGGATGATGTTGGTGTTTTTACGGGGATTGTGTTAAATCTGTAGATACCTTTGGGTACTACGAACATTTTAACAATGTTGATTCTTCCAAGCCATGAGCAATCCCCATCCACCCGTGTGACTGTGCACATTTCAGTCCCTTTCATTTGAGCCTCTCTGATCCACAGTACTGCTAAGACATCCACGTATCACGTGAGGAAATTGTCATGAAAGTTATCTTCCTAGCAACTCTACGGATGTTAATAATGGGCCTTATTGTACATCAAACACTATAGAAAACATTTTTATGGTATCATCATAGTAGCTGTGTTGTACCCTCATTCTTACACCAGACAGAATTTAAAGAAAAAAGAGGTCAAAATCTTAAGACCCGAGGCAACCAACCACAGGCCCCAGAACTGGGAGGGGGCAGTGCCCACCAGCCAAGAGGGGTGTTTGTATGCTCAGGCCCGGATGCCTGAGCTCTGGGAAGGAAATAAATTGTCTGTAGAAAATCAAAGGAGGGGACTTGAGTTATTAGAAAACAGTAGGGAAAGATTAAGGCTAAAATGTGAGGGAGAGAAGAGACTTTGTCTGAGTTTAGAGTTGGGGAGAGAGTGAAAGAGCAAGGGCATAAATTAGCCAGTGGTCTCTGCAGGAGGGGTAGGGGGTGGGTTCAGCTCATAACAGCACAAAGCACCCTCTAAAGGGGACCAGACACTCTAAATAAAAGCTAATGGCTCCCCTGTCCAAAAAAAAAAAAAAAAAGAAGAAAGTGAATATTTCAAGTATACACATTATGGGGTGTTTATAAGCGTATAGATTTTCAAACTATAAATAAAAAGGGTGGTGAAGCATTGTAGAAGCTTAAATTTCTTTTTTTCTTCTTCTTTTTTTTTTTTTTATTTTGACACAGAGTCTTACTCTGTTTCCCTGGGATTGAGTGCTATAGCGTCATCATGGCTCACAGCAACCTCAAACTCTTGGGCTCAAATGCTCCTCATGCCTCAGGGACTACAGGTGGCTGACACAATGCCCAGCTAAATTTTCTATTTTCAGTAGAGACAGGATCTCATTCTTGCTTACGCTGGTCTTGAACTCCTAAGCTCCAGCAATCTTCCCTGCCTCAAAGTGCTAAGACTGCAAGCATGAGCCACTATGCCTGGCCAAGTTTAAATTCTAATAAATTAAATATCAATCTCTATAACCCACAAAAACAAATTGTTTTTCTTTAAAAATGTTCCTACAACCAAAAAAAAAGGGGGGGTAATAAACCCACTATGGGTTATTTGCACCATGATGGGCTGATGCTTGCTCTGACCTCATGAAGAGCCATTGAAGATGAAACCGACATGAGGCCTGGTCCGGGCCTATGTCTTTGGTCCTTACAGCCCAGGAAGCTGCTTTTTGGTGACCTGTCTATTTAGTGTAGATGTTCATTAGTTACTTCATATAGTTTATGAAGTTAGGTTAGTTAGATAACCATGGAGTGGGGCCTGGCCTCTAAATCTTCTGACAAGGAGGTCCTTGGAGACTACAAACTACTCAGAATAATTGACTATAGCAGCTTTGCCAGGGTGATGCAGGCCCAGCACCTTCCAACTGAGACAAATGTGGTGATCAAAATCATCTCCAAGCTCAACCCTGATGGCTCTGAATCATCTGTACATCCTGAAGCTGTTGGATGTCACTGACACCAAAGAACCCTGTATTTAATAACGGAGCACTCTAATGGCAAAGACCTTTACAGATCATTTTGAGAAATGGTCGCATGTAGAAGGAGGAGGCCTGAGTCATGTTTCACCAGATCCTGTCTGCCATTTTGCTATGTAAAACACATCGTCCACTGTGACCCGAAGTCCCACAATACCTTACTGAATGCCAATGACGGTGTGAAATAGCTGACTTTGACTTTGCCACAACGTTCACAAATGGCAAAAAGCTAGCCATCTTTTGTGTCCCGTTTTTTGGCCCCAGAAATCCTCCTGCAGCAGGAATATGATGGACGGGAGGTAGAGGTGTGGAGACTTGGGGTCGTCCTCTACACCATGAGGGCTGATAACCCCCCATTTCGTGGGAGGGATGAGAAACAACAAACTTAGGAGGGGATGAGAAACATCATATATATGAGATACCTTTGAATTTCTCAATCATTTCTGCAGAAATTCCTGACAGTTGACCCTAGGAAGAGTCCCACCCTCCACCAGAGCATGAAAGACAAGTTGATTAATTCTGGGTGAAACAGACCGAGGCCATACACAGAGCTGCCCACAAAGAAGGCTGTGGAATACAGGACACCAGAGGACCCACACTATCTGCCAGGGCCATACTCAGTCTGGAGACGATACCCAGACTCAGCAGACTCAGCACTGCCCCTAAGCATAGAGACAACTCTCTTCAGAATGAGCGGCCTGAGGGGAACCTCAGCCTCTCCCTGTGATTAGGGCCAGGTTAGCAGGGGCTAACTAGGTGGGTAAATATCTTCATCTTGAAAGCATCCTGCATCCTGTCAGCCCAAAGGATTTACCACTACAGACAAAGAAATAAAGTGTTGCCAGTGGTTGACAAGGAGACCTGCGGTGCAGCCAGTAAGAAAGCATGTGGGGCAGTCAAGCCACAATTGCTGAATTGGCCTAGAGTAGAGTAGGCCAGCGGCTTGCAGAAGAAGGGTAAGGGGAGGTGGTCACAGGGCACCAAGTTTTAGAGAGGCGTCTCATACCTCAAACTACTACTCCACTTCTATGAGGTCAGCTTTTCAGACTCAACGCATAAGTGACATCATGCTGGATTTGCCTTTCTGAGGTGATGGATGTGTTAATCGGCTTTTTGTCACCATCCCACATAGTGTACAAATACCTAAAGTTCACATTGTACCCATACATGTACATAACTATAATTTATCTACTGACAATAATATAAATAAAACCATAATTAAAGCAGGAAACGTGGTTTGACCGTCCCCTGATCTGTCTCTGCCTCAGGTCTCTGTGTCATTCACTGGCACCACCTTATTTACCTGTCTTCACGGTGGATCTTTTGGGCTGCAGGACACAGCACGTTTTCAATATGAAGTTGGCAAACCTCCTAGTGAGCCCCTGACGGCCCCTGCCATCTACATAGGGAGAGGCTGAGGTTTTCCCATCTGGCTGCCCAACCTGAAGGGAGTTGTCTTCCTGGGATGTTCTGTGGGGACAGATGTCTCCTCTTGGGTCTTCCCCATGGCTGCTGGTGCTGTGGGTGAAGGGAGAGGCCACGAGGCCATGCTGGAGGCTGTGCTGGGGCTGGGCATTGTCTGCAGGCTGGGTAGGGGACTACCAGGCACTGTGTCTCTCCTGGTCTCCTGCAATGTCCTGCATTCCATGGCCTTATTTGTGGGCAGCTGTGTGTGGCCTCAGTGTCTTTCACCCAAAATAAGTCCAGTTATCTTTCATAAACTGGTGGAGTATGGGCTTCTCCCTGGGGTCAAGGGTTAGGACCTTTTACAGAAACGTTTTGAGTTCTTTTGAGAAATAAAAAGGTACCTCATAACTCCCACCGGGTGTGTGATATTTTTTCTCACACCCCCCCATGTCTCAACATGAAATGCTTGAGTCCCAGCCACCGTGGTATAGAGAACAACCCCAGGGCTCCACACAGCCGTCTTTGGTCCATTCCTCTTTGGTCTTGCTCCTCTTGCTGCAGGAGGATTTCTGAGGCAGAAAAACCAGGAGTCTCAGGAAAGGTGGCTAGCTTCTTGCCATTTCCAAATATGGCAAAGCTGAAGCCAGCTATTTTCGCATTGTCATTGGCATCTAGTAGGATGTAATGAGGTTTCAGGTATACTTTATGGCAGAGAGGATCTGGTGAAATTTAACTCAGGTCTCCTCCTTCTTCACAGGGCACTTTCTTAAAATGCACCAGTAAAGGTCTTTGGTGTTGACACACCCAGTTATTAAACAAGGGTGTCCTCGGTGTCAATGACATCCAAAAGTTTCAGGATATTCAGGATCCTCATAGCTTTTACCTCTGAATAGACACTTTTGAGGCAGGAGAAGATGTCCTTGGAGATTATTTTGGCCACTTCAGACCCAGTTGGAAGGTGCTTGGCCTATGTCACCCTGGCGGACCTGCCCCACCAATCATTCTGTGCAGTTTTTAATTGCCAACTAACCATGGCTTCTCGAACCCAGAGCTAGAAATCTGTAACCAAATACTTTCCTGATGAAACTCAAGCAGAGCCAGGCATAGGAATGGGGGGGACGGATAGGGCTCACTGAGAAACCTTGCACTTGGCAATGCAGCGTCCCACCTTAATGGGGCAGAGGAGGGGCATGGGGATTGCTATAGGACTATGATTGTTGATATGCAGGTGGGCCCCACTTAGTGAAGCTCAGTGCAGCTTCCAGGAGGCTCTGAAACCCTGTGATCTGGCATGCCATGCAACCAACATGGGCCTCACCTCCAAGCTGGGACAGCCATCACTGAGCTATTCCTGCAGATTTGTCAGGCTGTTTGGAGCAGCCCCACCTCCACAAGACACCTCCTTCTAGACTCTAGATTCCACTTGGATCATTGGGCCTCAGTCCCCACCCCAGCATAGACTATGGGGACCTGGAGCTCAGTATACAACCCAGAGTGTCTAACCTCCACCTCAGGCCTATAGCAATACTCTGGGATGTTTAGTGGTCAGCTGGGCCCACAGCCTAGCCCAGAGCTTCCACTTTCAGTATGGTCCAAGAAATCCTACCCCATACATCTACATGCTAGGTTGCAGTACATCTTTGCATCAAATAGCTGCTGTTACTTCTAAGTAGAGTGCCACCTACTGATCTCTCTTTCTCTCTCTTTTTTTTTTTCATTTTTAGGGCACTCAACAGAATTTTACAGGGCACTCATAAAGTTTGTGGCCTATAATGTGGGCCACATAAACTTTATGGCCACTCTGTGTTTATTAGAATTAAACATCTCTGTCTCTGGTTTTGTCTCTCAAGGCATTTAAGAAGATTATATTAATTACAAATAAATTTTTTTCCTTTATTTCTTTTCCAAGGCAAGAAAGAGGATTTTAATAATTATCGTCAATTTGCTTTTCTTTTTCAGGGCATCCAGAAAAAGTATATTAATTAAAATTAATTTTTTAAAGTTTTCTTTTCTTTTCTGGGACACTTAAGAAAATTATATTAATTACAATTAAATATTTCCATTCTTTTTCTTTCTATTTCTTTTCTAAGGCAACAAAGAGGATTTGGTATTTATAGTGAGATTTTTTTCTTCTTTCTTTTCTTCTTTTTATCTATTATACTATAGTGTCAACTCAAACCTAGAGCTTAGAGTTAAAAGGAGGAAAAGTAGGAAAAGATAAAGAAAGAAACCACACATGTGCTATTCGCAGACCATCACAGTGAACCGCCAGCAAAGACACATAGAAATTAAAGAAAAACACCTAGCTTCTACAATGGCCAAAGCGGTAAAACCAAGCAACGGACCTCAAAAAAACAAGATCAATTTACCAATTCCCTCAATAAATGTGAAAAAATGCCCCACTAAAGAGGTACAGGCTTGCAGACTGGATAAAAAGGTTGAAACCATGTATATGATGTTGTCTTCAGGAAGCACATCTAACATCCAAGGACAAACCAAGCCTCAGGGTGAATAGTTGGAAAACAATATTCCAGGCAAATTGAAATCAGAAGAAAGTAAGAATCACAATCTTATCTGCACAGACTTTTGGCTTTAAACAAATGAAAGTAAAGAAAGACAAAAATGGACACTATACTGGTCAAGGTAACAATACAACAAGAATACATTCCAATGCTAAATGTCTACACACCCAATTTAAATGTTGCCAGATACATAAAATAAATCCTAACTGATCTGAACAACATGATACCCTGAAACACCATAATATCTTGGGACTTTAACATCCCACTGGCAGAACAGGACACATCCTCCAAGAAGAAACTAAATAAAGAAACTTTGTACTTAAACAAGTCTCTAGAACAAATGGGCTTAACATGGAGTACACGTTCTTCTCAGCTTATGGATCATTCTCCAAAATTGATCATATCTTTGAACATAAATCAAATCTCAACAAATTCGGAAGAATAGACATTATACCTCCTATTGTTTTAGACAATGATGCAATAAAAGTAGAACTTAATTGTAGCAAAAACATTCATCCCCACCTAAATTATGGAGACTAAACAATGTTATGCTGAATGACAGCTGGGTCAAAGAGGAAATAAAGAAGGAAGTCGTTAGATTCCTCAAACAAAATGACAAGGAAGCTACAAGCTATCAAAACCTTGGAGATATGGCAAAAGCATTCCTAAGGGAAATGTATTGCTTTAAATGCCCACATATAAACAGAAAGAGCAAAAATCCACAACCTAATGAATCATCCCAAGCAACTGGAAAAGAGAGAGCAATCCAAGCCCAAACCTAGCAGAAGAAAGAAAATAACCAATATTTGAGTAGAATTAAATGAAATCGAGAGCAAAAGAATTATCCGGAAGGCAAAATAAATAAAAAGTTGGTTCTTTGAAAAGAAAAATAAAATGAATAAACTTTTGGCCAGATTAACTAGAAACAAAAAGTAATGACTCTAATAACCTCAATTAGACACCAAAAAGGGGAAATAACAACAGATATCACAGAGACACAAAAGATCACCATTGATCACTACAAAAAACTCTACACCCAGAAATTTGAAAATGTGGAGCAAATGCAACAATACCTGGACTATACCAACTCCCTAGACTCAATCAGAAAGAATTAGAACTCCTGAACAGGCTCGGCGCCTGTGGCTCAAGCGGCTAAGGTGCCAGCCACGTACAACTGAGCTGGTGGGTTCAAATCCAGCCCGGCCCGCCAAACAACAACGACGGCTGCAACAACAACAAAAAAAATGGCCAGGCGTTGTGGCGGGCGCCTGTAGTCCCAGCTACTTGGGAGGCGGAGGCAGGAGACTCACGTGAGTCCCGGAATTGGAGGTTGCTGTGAGCTGTGATGCCATTGCACTCTATCCAAGGTGACAGCTTGAGGCTCTGTCTCAAAAAAAAAAGAACTCCTGAACAGAACAACATCAAGCAAACTGTAATAACACTAAAAGGCCTGGGCAGTGCCTGTGGCTCAATGAATAAGGCACAAGTCCCATATACCAAGGGTGGCAGGTTCGAACCTGGCCAAACTGCAACAAAAAATAGCTGGGCCTTGTGGCAGATTCCTGAGCTACTCAGGAGACTAAGGCAAGAGAATCACCTAAGCCCAAGAGCTGAGGTTGCTGTGAGCTGTGATGCTACAGCACTCTATCCAGGGCAACAAAGTGAGACTCTGTCTCTAAAAAAAACAATTTAAAAAATATATATATTAAAAGGCCTGACCCAGACTGTTTGACACCAGAATTCTACCAAACCTTCAAAGAAGAGCTTGTACCTATATTGCAGACCCTATTCCACAACATTGCAAAGCAAATATTACCTTGAAACCAAAACCAGCAAAGTGGGCCGGTTGCAGTGGCTCATGCCTATAATCCTAGCACTCTGGGAGGTTGAGGTGGTTGAATTGCTTAAGCTCCTGAGTTCGAGACCAGCCTGAGCAAAAGCAAGACCCCATCTCTACTAAAAACAGAAAAACTGAGGCAAGAGGATTGCTTGAGCCGGAATTGGAGGTTGCTGTGAGTTATGATGCCACAGCACTCTATCCAGGGCAACAGCTTGAGATTCTGTCTCAAAACAAAACAAAACAAAACAAAAACAGGAAAGTACTCAACACAAAAAGAGAACTATAGACCAATTTTTAATGAATATCGACACAAAAATACTGAATAAAATTCTAGTAAATAGAATATAGCTTAAACATTAAAAAAATTACACAACGTGATCTAATAGGGATACAAGGTTAGTAAACATAGGGAAATCCATAAATGTAATTCACCACATCAACAGAAACAAAAGCAAAAACCATATGTTCTTGTCAATGTATAAAGAAAAAGTATTTGACAAAATCCAGCATCTTTTCCTAATAAGAACACTTAAGAAAATAGACATAGAAGACACATCTCTTAAACTGGTAGAAGCTATCTATGACAAACCCATAGCCAACATCATACTGAATGAACTAAAACTCACTTAGAAGTGGAAACAGACAAGGATATACACTATTGCCACTACTATTCAACATAGTGCTGGAAGTCCTAGCCAGTGCCATCAGGAGAAGGATACCAAGGGTATCCAAATAGGGACAGAAGAGTTCAAATTTTCATTCTTTACCAATGATAAGACCTTATACTTAGAAAATCCCAGGGATTCAACCACAAGATTCCTAGCAGTGATCAAGAAATACCGTAATGTCTCAGGATATAAAATCATTGTCCGCAAATCAGTAGCATTCATATACACCAATAACAAGCTCAGAATCAAATCAAAGACATAATATCCTTCACAGTAGCTTCAAGGAAAATGAAATACCTTAGAATATTCCTAACTAAGAATGTGAAAGACCTCTCCAGAGAGAATTATGAAACCCTGAGAAAAGAAATAGCAGAGGACATTAACATTTGGAGACATTATTAAAGAAAGTGTTCCCTTAACAAGTGTTAGAAAATAGCAACAAAAGAATTTTGAGTTTGGGACACAGTGATGGCTAAATGTTCAGAGGAAAGTTTCTTTTATTGAAGTAATTCATCCAATATTTGCTTCACTAGGTAAAGATAGAAAAGGGATTTTTGCATCCCACTGCAATATATTAACTCTCAGGCTATTAAAAATTACATTTACTTCTCTGGTATTGGCTATCACACTTCATCTCCCCAGTGTTCCTTAAAGTAAAGGAGAAAGAAAAGTAACATCATTAACTGAGTAAGAGAGGAAAACACAAATTTTAAAAGAACATAAACCATTTGCACATACAAGATCTACTATTAGTGCAATCAGGAGGTAAAATCCCATTTGAATTAATGAGGATGCATATCTGACCTGAGATGACATAATTAAATCCACATGTCAATAACTGCCATTTATTTAAAGTAAAAGGCAAATTATTTTGTACTCGGGATGATTCAATGCACAGCATTTAGCAATAAAGGATGGATAAAATGTATGTATGTCTGTGTTTCTGTAAGGTGTGTATCTGAAAACGTGTATGTGAGTGTTGAGAACATGTCCATGGACATTTATGGTTGCTGGAGGTGGACAAACTGTTGCTGAGAAATGGCTCAAAATGCAATCACTATGGTGGGATGGAAGTTAATGAAATTAACGAGAATAAGGGAAGCTGGGAGAACCCAGGGGAATAAGAGTCCCTGTGCATCTTCTGTAAAGAGTGAGCAAAGTGATATTCAGATATTCGCCAAGATAAGCAGAGTTTAGCAAAAACACTCTAGGCAGAATCTTGAATGTAGAGAGATCCATCCATGCCTTAATCTTTTTCTATGAAATCCTACTAATTTTTTTGTGGTTTTATAACTTTATTTGATGTGCCTCATAATCACCAGTTAGTTCTGTAGATTTTTGAACGTGGTGCTAGGTACAAAGGTACCAAAGTAGAGAGCTTATTTGGTGAATCTTCATCTTCATTACATTTTCTGGACAACCTCACACAGATACGATATAGGACATTCCTTATGCCTTTGGCGCAGACAGCTTTGTTAAGCCTATTATCAATGCACACTTTTGGAGTCCCCATCTCTTTTGTGGCAAATTTCAGATCTCTTTGAGCACCCGAGGAGCATACTTTGAAGCCCACTCCGCGGATGCACTTGTGAATGTTGATGATGTACTCTCGAGTCATACCTCATTGGTGGCAGACCGGCCCTTCTTCTTACCACCTTTCCTTGCGGGAGCCATTCTGCTGAGCCCAAGGTGGAAAGAAAGAGTGCAAGAGATTGCTGAGATCCTACTTATTATAAGTAATTAATGGCATTGATAAAATATGACCTTGTCCTGCTAAAGCCATAAAAGTCATCTGCCGTATGGTGTTTTCCCTTGTGGACGAGTGACGGGATTGAGGTGGAGGACAGACTGGAAGCTGGGTGAGCCTCCACGGATGCAGTCACTGAAGAAATGAGAAAAGGAAATTCACAGGACTTCAGAACTGATTGGACGTGGGAAGGAGGACAAGGAACAGGGAAAACCCTCTCCTCCAGGCTTGCAAGTATCTGGCTTGAATGACTGGATGGGTTTCATTAATATGGATAGATACAGAGGGATAAGATGTGGAGGAAGAAATCAGATCAATTTTTACTATATTAATTTATGTCTACAAATCCACAGTTGGGGTTATCTAATGGATAACGGAATTTTGGACATTAACTGTCTCAAAATGCCTTATCCTCAACGCACGTGCTGTCTGTAGCCTGGCATCCTGGAAATGTTCTCAACTCATAGACACCTGCTGCCATTATACAGATGTTAAAAAGATTTGATATCTAAACAGATCTAAGGCTTTTCTGAATACAAATCTCCTACAGAGAAAAAAGAGAATTAGACGACATGGTTAAAAGTCCTGGAATAAAACACTATGCCACTGAAAGAAACTGGCATACCTTTAACATAGATTTAGAGCAGCAGTTCTCAACCTGTGGGTCGCGACCCCTTTGGACTATATTAAAGGTTCGCAGCATTAGGAACGCTGAGAACCAGTTTTAGAGCCTGCCTGCCCTCAGGCTGCATCTAAGGTTGGCAGCTTTACCCAGTGAAAATAGGGGACACCCAGGTAAATTTGAATTACTAACAAAAATAATACCTGGGAAATATTTAAACTAAAACATATAATATTGGGGACATAAATGAAAAATTATTGGGTGCTTATTTAAAATTCAGATTTCCCTGGGCCCCCTATATTTTATCTGGCAACACTAGTTGTATTGTCCTTTGTTAGTACTCAAGTCACCTTTCTTCTAGAAAGAAACACAAAAAACTATTTAAACATTATATATGGTTTTCTGTGCTTTAAAAAAGTAGCAAAGCAAGGTATTTATAGGGGGCACTTGGGACATTTCTCTAAATCAGTGGTTCTCAACCATCTTAATGCCACAACCCTTTATTACAGTTCCTCATGTTGTAGTGACCCCCAACCATAAAATTATTTTCATTGCTATGACATAACTGTAATTTTGCTACTGTTATGAATCATAATGTAAATATCTGAAATGCAGGATGGTCTTAGGAGACCCCTGTGAAAGGGTCGTTTGGCCCCCAAAGAGGTTGTGACCCATAGGTTGAGAACCGCTGCTCTAAATGGTTTACATTTCTCCATGTGTTAATGTCTTAACACCAATGAATCAAGGATTGAAAAGTTCTTTCAAGCACAAGTAACATCTTAAAGTACAAAACACATTTGAATATATGAAATGTTAAACTCAGGCCCAGTTTTTACAATCCCTTTTACAAAACTTTTCTGTAAACCTTAAGTTAAATACAATGAACAAGCTGGAATATAAGT
The DNA here is from genome assembly GCA_963574655.1 of Perodicticus potto. NCBI lineage: Eukaryota > Metazoa > Chordata > Mammalia > Primates > Lorisidae > Perodicticus > Perodicticus potto. The sequence goes on along the minus strand of CAUYRH010121870.1, from coordinate 9,631 downwards.
CACCAGAAAAGCCTCATTATTCCTATAGTAAAGATGAGCCATGACTGATTCCTAAATGCCCAAAGTCTCTCATTGTGTTGCCTATTTCTCATGGGCTGTGTTCAGGGAGATGCATGCAAAGTACACCTGAATATTTCACCCCAAAATGTATTCTTTGGAGAGGCTGCAAACCACAGGAATATCCTTGAAAATCTATCTTCTGTGGGGAAGATTTGCATCTGAAAATAAAAATCTATATTAAAAGAAAGCCAGGCTTTCTCTGAGATCCATCCCCTCCTTGTTCAAATCTAGAAGCGATTAGCTCACGAGAGAAACTAAGAGCCTGTCACATTACCACAGGCCACCATTCTTCTTTCTAAGAACTGCTACCACAGGTTTCATCTGCGACTTAGTCTGTTTTCTGTTGCTTATAACAGAATGCCTGAAACTGGATTATTTATACAGAAAGGGAATTTATTTCCCACTTTGCTAGAAGCTAAGAAATCCAAGGTCAAAGGGCCACATCTGGTGAGGGCCTTCTCACTGGCAGGGACTCTACAGAGTCTAGAGGTGCCACGGGTATTACGTGGCAAGGGAGCTGAGGGTGCAGCTCAGGTCTCTGTTCTTCTTCTTGTAAAGCCTCTAATCTCATTTTCATAGTAAATCATTAATCCATTAATCCATGAATTAACCATAAGGGTTCTTCTCTCATGATCCAATTACCTCTTAAAGGTCCCACCTCATAATACTACCACATTGGGGATTAAGTTTCAATATGAGTTTTGTAGGGGACAAACATTAGTACCATAGCAATCTGCATAACAAGATCAGCTTCACTAGTCAGGCCTTCCCTTCTCTCTCCCTCCCATAACCTGTCTTGCCACACGCCAAGCACCGATTCTTCCTATAACTTCAGGATGGTATAAAAACTTCAGTCACCTGGACCTTTAAGTTGTCATATTTTGTGTGATTCTGTGTATATGTGTGCATGTCATAAATCTGTACTCCTTTTTTACTGTTAATCATTTATCAGTTTGCTTAATAGACTCAAATTATCAATGCTTTAAAATGGTGGGTGGAGGAGGAAATCATCTTTGCCCCTACACATGGTTCAGACCCCTAAGTAACATTTTATAAACTAGAGTAGAAAGACACTCCAATTAGAAGAGTTACCAATACATTTGTATAAATAAGTGGTAGACCGTTAAACAACTAAAACTGACCCATTATTTCATAGGTTAATGCTTCTTTAAGCAAGGGAAACATTTTATATACAATATACATAAAGTTCATAGTAGTAAAGACCACAATACATTGCCACTGCATTATTCAAACCAGGACCTGTGATTACCATCATGGTTGTAGATCTGCTTTTACTTGGTTTATTGTTTTAAGGGGAAAATGATGAGTCAAATTAGACTTAATTTTCATCTCCCTGATAGTATCAGTAGACATTGTCCGAACGACCCAATTGATTGCAGATCATTTTATGTGATACTATAATTTATTTAAAATCTGTTCATAAGATAATATATGTGCAAGTGCCATGAAAAATACAATGTGCTATACGAATGTCAAGTGGCATTACTATTCCATACAGAGAGCTGTCAGATTTCATAGAGACCATGACAATAACTAGGTTAGAAAACAACAGGTGGCAGGATAAACTTAGTGAAGAAGAGACTATCATGTTTCCAAATTCCGAAAAGTTCTGAGTGGACAAGCAAACATTTGACCTTCAGCTATTCAAGTCAAAGTCAGATAAGGCAAGGAACTTTTTACTATTAAGGGTAAAAATGTTGGTAATGGTGGCAGTGGTGTCAGGCTATCCTGATCAGCAAGTCCAATTTGGGAAAAGTGCTATATACGTGATCTCAAAACCCCAGTGACAGCCTGTTCTCATACTGTCGGCCCTCCGTCTTTGCCCCTCGTTCACAGAAACCCCTGTCTCGCATGTTCTCCTTTTCCTTCCCAAGGACCTACTGGGCAAAATGTTCTCTTAATACACAAGTTCACACAGATGGTCTGATGACAAATTCTCAAAGTACCTATAGTCTGTATTGTTCCCCAGATGGCTACTCTTTCATTTATTCAACAAACATGCATTGATACTATGTGCCAGGTTCTGTGGTAGGAGTCAGGAATATAGCAGCAAGCAAAACACACATGCAAAAATCCCTGGCCTTGTGGATTTTACATTCTAGTAAAGATGACAACGAACACATAAACTGAATAATTCATTAAAATGTATCAAGAGCCAATGAAAAAATAGATTAGTTTAAAAAATAAATTTATCTCATGAATCAGCATTTAACTCTTTTATGGCCTCAAGTAGGCTGTTTGAGTTTAGGGGTGGGTTGAGTGTATATTAATCTTCACATCTGTAAGTAAGGGACATTATTTATAACATTCATTCCTGTTCCAAGTGCTATGTTTGCCAATTAAGGTATTAAGACATTTTATGACTAATATGTACAGTTTTAAAACAAAGTTTAAATTTGTGATTTCAACACTGAAGATTGAGTCAACAATATTTTTAAAATTGAGTTTTATTCTGCCTAAAAATAAATTTGTGAACATGTAAACAATTGGTGATGTATTACTTTGAACAGTATTAAATCTGTTTTAAGATTTTTAAACAAAAGAAGGTATTTTTATTCTAAAAAAATAGCTAGATATATTTCAAAGTCACTTTAAATCTGTAATCTTATGTGGCTGAAGAAGATAAGAAATGCATTCCTTTTTAATCTTTGAAACAGAAGTTTCCTCACTCTGAAGATATGAAAATCCTTTGGCCATGGCCTTTTGAAGATTCCTCATGGCCAATTCCATTCTGTCTCCCTATTACCATTTCCTAAGCCAATACGAAGCAAGCTATCAAGAAAAAATAAAAATAAAAAAATGGTGAGATTTGGGGAGGACCGAGAGCTTCCTTCCTTCACCCCAAATCTCTTCCTCAAGACCATGGTCTGAGTTTCCCAATTAGTGATTTATTCCTTTATGTTACATATGCCAGTCTAGAAAGTCATTAAGGAGAAAATGAAGAGGAAGGTTAAAGGCCTGGGAAGTCCAGGGCCAGTATGTTTGACAGTGACCAGTGGCTGGTGATGGGCTGTAAAACAGTAGCCTGATATGATGCTGAGTCCAAGACCACGCACGGAGCGCCTTGATAGAAATGTGGGATGAAGGCAGAATAAAGGGAATAAAGAAAGAAGAGATTTCAGAGAGCAAGAGAGGAGGAATTTTAAGTCATACTTTAAAAAATTGTTCCTTGCTGTCTGTAATTCCCACATGACAAGTAGTCATTTCCTTGGCACCTTGTTTTGCTACCATTCTGATTTGCCATAATTGGTTATTGCTTTTACTAACCTGACTAAGCATTAAAGTTTAAAAAATAAGCAATTGTCTAGTAATTGCTTATTTTGTCCTAGATTTCTAGGTAAAACTTAAAGAGTTTATTATTATTGTACTACCATTTGCACTAAGTTGCTAATTCACCTCCTCCTGTAAGCAAGGAGCTAAAGGCCTATCTCAACTTCCCTTCACTTATTCAAGTCACTAATGTTAGCAGTTTTTACTTTCTTTAAAAGAATGATCCTTCAGTGTAACCTGGTTTCTTGCATCCTCAATGAATTCCCAACAATAAAAAAGATAAAATAAAAAATAAAGCATTATCCTTGAAAACTTCCATTGTCTCAGCTCCTAATACCACAGAAATTAATCCCTGAACACTTATAAAAATAATTTTTTCTTCTCTCTTTCACTATATGAACTATAGATTTTCAAAACAAAAGGAAATAAAGCATTGTATTCAGTTCCAAATTTATTGTGTTCCATTTAGGAATTAACTACTATCCCAGTAGGCCAACTCTATACAGACAGAAAAAATCAATTTAGCAATGAACCTGGTGTGGCTGAATGGATGACACAGGAGCACTGTAGTGCTGTGGAAAACTGGGTATTTTCTTTGTGCTTTAGTTTCCTGTCCAGTGTTGTTATAAGGAGTGCCAAATGCAGCACATTTTAAAATATAAGACATAGAATACCTTTATTCATATATACTCAATTAATTTTTACCTTTATCCTTTCCCTAGATATTGTCAATTTAAATGGAAGAAAGGGTAAAAGATAAAAATAAAAGTAAAATAAGGATTGTACTTTGTTTCGTTTATTACATTTAGAGGGTATTATTTTAATTGACTGTACCAACACCAAAGGTTCAGTGACTTTAAATTGACATGTATGTTATTTTAAAATTTTCCTTTCTTTTCTTAAATTTATGAAAAGTATAAACTAGTAAGCTTTGTGAATGAGGTCATTGTTTCGGAAAGAAAAGAAACAGAAAAAAAAGAATCCCTGCTCAAGAATAGAGTTGTTAGTTGTCAGTGACAAGACAAATAATTCTAGACAGGATCGTTACAAATTCAATACAACAAGAAAAAATAAAAATAAATAAAGACCAAAATGGAAATGATAATTGACAATGCTAATATAAAGCAAAGAGAACATTTGAGACAAGCAACCAAAAAAAAATTTTATACAGTAACAGCTGCTTGTTACTGAGGAAATATACAATTAAAAATAAAGTTTCATTAACCTTAATATATTTATATAAATTGCATGAAAATAAAGTAAGCACTATATAAAACCCAGTATGTTTTTTTTTAAATACACAATAGGAGTGGGAGAATTTTACAGACTAATTTATCCTTGACGTATATGAGGAAACAGAAGATGTGAATATACCAATAAGTATAGTTGGATAAACATAGATTGAGTGAAAACAAATCTTTTGTTTTATTTTTAGCCTAAGAATCTATAAAGCTTGCATAAAACTTTTCTATATATCCGATGTGGCAAATTATTACTTTGGTGACCTGCCAAGGAAGCACTTCAACTAGTTTCTATGGCCTTAGTCCTTTCAGACATTATTTCTGGGCTTGGCCATGTGATTGGCCATGTACCAATGGGACATTAGTAAGTGTGATGCTAACAAATGTTTGGCAAGTGCTTGAACATGCAGGCTGTATTTTTGGAACTAACTCATGGGACATTCCCTATCAGATTCCATCCACCATATCGGAAATAGCAACAGCCAGACTAGCCAGGTGAAGAGAATACATGGAAGGAAAACCAAATATCCAGTCAATAGCCCCTGGTGAGTTCCCATCCTTCAGAAGGATACTTTCCACCCCACTTGAGTAGTCCCAGTTAATGCTACATTTAGCACAGGCAAGCTGTCTTCACCAGCCCTGTCCAAATTGTAGAATTTGAGCAAATAAATGATTATTGTTTTACTGAAACAATAATTTTATGCTAAATGCTGTGCAATGATTATTTGAATCATCAGAGGATGAAGAATTTCTTAATTTACTCTGAAAAATTATGATTGTATAAGCTGTATTCTATGACAAAATAAATAATCAGCTTTAAAAAAAGAGAAAAAATGAAATCTTTGAAATAAAACTCATTTTGTAATTACTTATGAATGATAAAGATAAAAAAATTTAGTAACAGGCTATTGAGAAAATAAAGACAAAGGAAAAAAATGCATACAAAACTAATGAAATTAATACATTTTAAAAAGATTGAAATCACACAAAGTACATTGTATAACCACAATGGAATTAAACTAGAAATCATTAACAGGAAAAAATTTGAGAAATTTATCAACATGTAAAAATTTAACAAAACACCTCTCAATGACCAGTTGAAAAAAAGAAGAAATTAAAAAGGTAATTGGAAAATACTTGGAGATGAACAGAAACAGAAACACAACTTAGCAAAATTTATAGTAGTGTTTATAGGAGAATTCATAGCTATAAATGCCTATATTAAAAAAGAAGAAACATTTAAATTAATTACCTAACCTATGTAAGAATCTAGAAAAAGAATAGCAAAAAATCCAAAGCAAGCAGGATGAAGTAAAGACAGCTAGTGAGGAAATAAATGAAAAAGAAAATATAAAAACAATAAGGAAAATCAAGGAAAACAAAAGTTGGCTCTCTTTTGAAAATCAACAAAGTTGACAACCCTGGGACGGTGCCTGTGGCTCAAAGGAGTAGGGTGCCAGCCCCATATGCCAGAGGTGGCAGGTTCAAACCCAGTCCCAGCCAAAAACTGAAAAAGAAAAAAAAAAATTGACAACCCTTAGCAAGACTGACCAAGCAAAAATAGAAAAGATTCAAATCTCTAAAACTAGGAATTAAAGAAGGAGGAGGAAACGTTACTTTAAATAAATGAACAATTGCATGCTGTCAAATTAGATGAGCTACATCAGGGTGTCCAATCTGCAGTCCACGGCTGCATGTTGATTCTGTTAGAACTTGTTTTGCTTATTTGTGGTCTCGAATACCATGAAGAGTATGCATGGAATTTTTTTGGCTAATCATCTTTCATTAATATTTGTGTATTTAATGTGTGGCTCAAGACAACTTTTATTCTTCCAATGTATGGCACAGAAAAATAAAGTTGGACATCCCTGACCTTGGCAAATTACTAGAAACACACAAACTACCAAAACTGTCTGAAGAAGAAAAACAAAATCTGAATAAAAGTATAAGAGATTGAATTAGTAATCAAAAAAAAAACTGCCTACAAACAAAAGGGCCAGATGGCCTTGCCAGTGAATTCTACTAAATGTTTAAAAAACTAACAACAATGCTTTTTACTCTGTTTCCAAGAAACAGAGGAAAAGGTAACACTTCCCAGTAACACTCATTCTATGAGGCCAGTATTATCCTGCTATCAAAACCAGAAAAAGAAAACAGAAAACTACAGACCAATATTCCTTATGAATACGGACACAAAAATCTTCAAAAAAATATTAGCAAACTGAACTCAGTAACATATAAAACAATTATAGCAATCACTGCTTACACATTCTAAGATCCCCAGTGGATGCCTGAAGCTGCAGACAACACCAAATCCCATAAATACTATGTTCTTTTTCTATATATGCACATCTGTGATCAAGTTTAATAATAAATTAGGCACAGTAAGAGATTAGCAACAACTAATAATAAAATAGAAGAATTGTAACAACATGCCACATCACTACTTTTATGCTTATTAAGTAAAATAAGGATTACTTGATCAGATGCACTGAGATAGTGTGAAAATCAACCTGATGAATGAATGAGAGGGCTACCAAGTGACTAACGAGCAGGTAGATAGAGTAGACAGTGTGAATATTCTGGACAAAAAGGTGATTTCCCTTTCCAGGCAGGAAAGACAAGATGGTCTGAGAGTTTATCACGCTACTCAGAATGGAGCAGAATTTAAAACTTACGAACTGTTTTTATTTCTGGCATTTTCTATTTAATATTGTCATACTGCAGTTGACTAAAACCTTGGAAAGAGAAACTGCAGGTAAGATTCCTGAGTGGTGGGGTGACTTACCGGAAATACCATGGTGGGGGTGTGACCACCGGAAATACCATGACCAACTGAGATTTTCCCTGGAATGCAAAGTTGCTTCAAAATATGAAAATCAATCAACATAAGACATCACATCCATAGAATGAAGAGGGGGAAAAAAAACTTTTTAATCATCTCAGTAGGTACAGGAAAAGCATTTGACAATTGATAAAAGCCCTCAGCTAACTAAGAATAGATACACCCTCCATCTGATAAAAGACATCAGATTCTTGATACCATCACAATTCTCAGGTAACTTTCCACTTAGTGGTAAAAGACAGCAAGTTTCTGCCCATAAAGGTAAACAATATGAATCTTGAAAAAATATGAAATTTTCCATCATGCACAAGGGAGAGAGACTTTACACACACACACACACACACACACACACACCTTTTTTTAGTGCACATACCTTAGAAAACATACCATTGTGAATTCTGTCTCTTTAAGATATGCATAACTCTTTTAAAAACCTAAAGAGATCTATTGTCAGTGCTGCAACTCAGGAATCTTTTTCCTAAGGCCCTAGGAGCCATGTCTTTGAAATGCAACCATCAAGGAAAAAAGTACCCTGCCTGCCAGTTTCCATAGGAGCCTAACTTCAGCTGGCACCTGACTGCAGGTTACAGACCCACCTCCTGCCACAAAGATATGAGAAATCTGTCTTTCTTTTGGAAAAAGGTAATTAGCAAACACAGATGGCTACTCCAATTATCAGCCAAATTTAGAATGAACTATGTCTGACAAATGGTCCTGTCAAGTCCTCTGACTTGAAGACTAGTTATTTATCTTGAGAACATGTATGACAAGGGTTGCATCTGCTTGGCTGTATAAAAGGATGAGATTTCCTTCTGTCTTTGCAATATATTTAGTGGATTGGCTAGGAAGAGAATTGCTTCTGATTTAATGCTTATTCAATAATAAAACTGTCTTCATTCTCTTCTCCTTTTGTGGAGAACTTATCTAGGATGGTAGGAGATTTTGTGTTTAATTTATATTATATTTGCCTAATGATCCTCCATGGATTAGGAACAAGACAGGGAAGTCTGCTCTTACTAGAAGTACAATGAATGAAGTTCATTGTACTGAACTTTCTAGTCAAATCAATTTGGCAGAAAAGTGGAATAAAAGATGGAAGGAAGGAGATAAAAAGAAAAAGAGTGAGAAAGAGAGAAAGAAAGAATTTCTATTTGCAGAGGATGTGATCTTTTAGATAGAAAATGCAACAAAGTCACAAAAAAATACAGCTTATATATTGTTACAGTAACTTTTCAAGATACAAAACAAATAATATGTATATACAATAGCAATAAACAATCCAAGATGAGATTCAGAAAATAATTTGTTTAAAATAGCATCAAACAAGAATAAAATGCTTAGGAATAAACTTAGCAAAAGAAGTACATGACTTGCATACTAAAACCAGCATAACAGCATTGAAAGATAATTAAAAAGACCTCAATGAAGAAAGACATCTTGAATTCAAAAATTGAAAGACTTGCTATTGTTTAAATGGCTACATTAGTTTCCTCTTGTTGCTATCACAAATCAAGAAAATTTAGTGGTTTAAAACATAAATCTTATAATTCCAGATAGTTCTAAAATGGTTTTTGATGGACCAAAATTGAAGTTTTGGTAAGGCAGCACTCTTTCTGAAGACCCAGGGCAAAATCCATTTCCTTGGCCTTCCCAGCTTCTAGAGACTACTCACATCCCTTGGCTTAAGGCTCCCTTTCCATCCCAGCGATGGCCAGTCAAGTCTTTCACATAGCTTATCACGCTGATATTTACTCTGCTCCCTCTCTTTTCCACATTTAAAGGTACTTGCCATTACATTGGGCCCAGTAACTTCAAATTTATTGGCTACTTTAATTCTACTTCGCCATATAACATAAAATGTCCACAGGATTCAAGGATTATCCTACAATATGAACATCTCGAAGGGGGAATAGGATCATTCATTTTTCTGCTTATCAGAATGAGGACGCTCCCCATACTGATCTACAGAGTCAGCCCCCTGGCTCTATCACAGAAAATTACACAAAACTGCCAAAATTATTTTGGAAAATAAAGTTGGAGGACTCATGCTTCATGATTTCAAAACTTACTACAAAGCTACAGTAATCAACCCTGTGTGGGGCTGGCATAAATATACACATATAGATTGATAAAATAAAACTGAGAGTCCTTTGAGTATTCCTTGAGAAATAAACCTTTATGTTTATGGTCAATT
>CAUYRH010121868.1:0-11974 GCA_963574655.1 Perodicticus potto | reverse complement strand
CTGGACGTGTCCTGTGGAGAGCCTCCCCACTGTACCCCATGGACACCCAGAGAACTGGACGTGTCCTGTGGAGAGCCGCCACAGGGTCCCCCACGGACACCCAGAGAACTGGACGTGTCCTGTGGAGAGCTGCCCCACCGTCCCCCACGGACACCCAGGGAACTGGACGTGTCCTGTGGAGAGCCGCCCCACCGTACCCCATGGACACCCAGAGAACTGGACATGTCCTGTGGAGAGCCGCCACAGGGTCCCCCATGGACACCCAGGGAACTGGACGTGTCCTGTGGAGAGCCGCCCCACCGTACCCCATGGACACCCAGGGAACTGGATGTGTCCTGTGGAGAGCCACCCCACCGTCCCCCATGGACACCCAGAGAACTGGACGTGTCCTGTGGAGAGCCGCCCCACCGTACCCCATGGACACCCAGAGAACTGGACGTGTTCTGTGGAGAGCTGCCCCAGGGTCCCCCATGGAGACCCAGGGAACTGGACGTGTCCTGTGTAGAGCCGCCCCACCGTACCCCATGGACACCCAGAGAACTGGATGTGTCCTGTGGAGAGCCTCCCCAGGGTCCCCCACAGACACCCAGAGAACTGGACGTGTCCTGTGGAGAGCCGCCCCGGGGTCCGCCATGGACACACACACATTTATTTCTGCAAGTTTTGTGGGTAATGGGGGTCTCATATTGGGCGGAGCAGCAGTGACTGTGGGTTCTATGTACAGGATATACTGAGGAGACTGAATGTGTCTCCCCAAATCCTAACCCACAATGTGCTGGTGACAGGAGGTATGGTCTTGAGAGATGAGTAACGTGTGTGTGGAGCCCTCACAATGCGGCTAGTGCCCTGACGAGGTTCCAGCCCAGAGTTCTCCGCTGTGCCACATGAGCGCACAGCAAAGAGGCGCTGCTATGGGCCGGGAAGGAGACCCCATCAGACGTGGGGTCTGCTAACACCCTGACCTCAGACTGCCCGCCCTGCACCCCGAGAAGAACATCTGCTTTTACAGGCCACCTTGTCTGCAGTCTTTGGTTATGGCAGCTTGAACTGACCAGGAGAGTTCCTATTTAGCTTTTCAGAAGACATTTCTTATTTCTTCTCTTAAACCCTTAGCATTCTCACTGAAAAATCAGTACATTGTTTTTCCTGGACTGAGAATCTTTTGTCATCATCATGCCAGCCGTGAGCAGCCACAGTGACTCCATCGGCCTCGCCTTCTCGTGGACGGACTCCTGCTCACGTACCCACTCAGGGCCCAGAGGACAGAAGTGGGGTGAAGACAGAACGCGGCAGAGACGGAGCACAGACCCAGAACGGAAAGGGAGGAGAAGTCTTGCTCATCGCTCTGCTTACACCACAGGGATTTAAATGCTTTGTGGAAGCTCAGAGTTGCCAGTATTTCTTTTTATAGTTGGCACGAATGTGATTATTTACATGCCGGGCACTGAAGTCGATGCCTATGTCCCCCTCCCCATCCCCTCCCACCCCAGGCATATTGTGGTTGTCGCAGAAGATAAAGGAGAACTTCCAGTGTGGAGAAGAGCAGAGGAAATCGGCAGAAGAGAGCGTGTGCAGAGCGCCAGGAACTGCACTCAGGGCAGAGGCTGGGACCGAGGGTCCAGGGCATCCCCTAAGAGTTCTGTGACATGACATCAGTATATCTTAGAGGCATCATGGACCAGGTTTACAATGTTCACGTGGCTTAAAGGAGACAGGTGACATAATTGTACAATGTGTTCAAACAGGAAAGAAGCTGGGTCAGGAATCTGAAATCTGAGCTCCAGGTTCCACTTCCTTCTAAACTCACTGTGACGCTGTTGGTGTCCTGGTAGGTCATTCTCTGCCTCCCTCAGTAGCGCCTCTGTGTGTTTCTGGGGACAAGACACAAATTCTATTCCATGTTACCGGCTCCCAACTGACCTTGCAGGCAAACTTCCCCCGGCAATGGAGTGCTTTGCACACTCTGGTGTCTGCTGCGTGCCCGGGATGGAGCAGGTGCAAATAAAGGAGGAGGAGTCAAGACATGGGCCTGGAGAGAGAGGCCGGAAGGGACACCTCTTGAACATTGAATACTCAAAGTGGGGGGTCACATCACTCTGTAGACCCCTCCCTGGTGTGGCACCTGCACGGCCATCCTCTTTGGATGGTGAGGAAGCTGGTGCTCACTGCAGGTCAAATGCTCAAGTTCACAGAGATGCCTCATGGGTCAAACTGTGTCCTGTGAGGGGATGAGTGAATGTGACCTTATTTGGAAATACCATCTGTGCAGACGTTTAAGATGAGCTCATTAGGAGAGGCCCTAATCCAATGGGACTCGGGTCCTTAAAAGGGAAATGTGAGATGCAGTGGAGCGGCAGGGAAGGGCGGAGAGGCTGGAGGGATGTGGATGGGACTGATGGTCAGCACCGGAGCCGATGGTCAGCACCGGAGCTGGATGAACCAAGGAAGGTCTCTCAGGGTAACTTGGACCTGCCACACCTCAGGCACTTCCAGCCTTGAGAACTGTGAGAGTGGATGTCTGCTCATCTCAGCCGCCTCTTTTTGTTCTGCTGTTCTTTACAGAGCGGCTCTAGGAAACTGATAGAGATGGCAGAAGTGGCTGTGCTGCCAGAGTCAGTCTCTCCATCCCCAGTGCTACCATTTAAGTGAGAACTAACAGGCCCCAGAAGGTTCTAGAGTGGGAAAGAAAGAGATTGATCTTAAAGAACTGAATGGTAAAACTCAACAGTAATCTTCATCATCTTGGACATGACTCCCTGGTTTGCTGGCCTGGGGGTGAACTAGAAAGTCAGAATGAAAGTAGACTCATTCATGCCCTCAGGAAAACAAGCACGTTTCCATCATTTAGCCAGAGGCAACAGTGAAGTGAAATCACTCAAATTATCTTTTTATTCTCTCTGATAATTGTCTCATTCTGGAACTTTGTTAATTATAACCAAGAATTTAATTGATATAATTCAAGCATCTGAATATAGTGTTAACAAGTCAGAACAAAAAGTCTTGTACTTGGTGCTTTTTTTCTCATTTTATATTGTTCTCTTGACACTTAAAATGGTAGAATTCTGACATTTCAACTGAAAAGAGAAAAAAATAACATCATCTTAGGGTGAGCTACTTCATTTTAGTGTTATGTAAAAAACCCTGTCTTCTGAAGCCGGAGTGTCACCTATAGGCAGTGCCTGGTTTAGAAGAACATGGTCACTTTCTTCACCTTCTGTTGCTGAGTTCACAAATGTTGTTCCAGCAACTTCCATCCGAGACCATATGGTGGCAACAAGCCCAGAGCAGCAAATGGGTGCGGGGCTAGGCAATGGCAGGGCATGTGTCAGTTCTCCTTCCCCACACCCCAGACAGGTCACCTTGACCCACTGAAGACCCCTACACTCAGGCTCCCACCTGCTCTCCAGCTCAGATAAACCAAACGACTGCCAAGTAGGCAGGAACCTTGCCAGGTCTTCTTGCCATTTCCTGGTGTGGGATGAGGGCGTAACTGAAGTCTAGATCCACGTCTAGGGTCAGGGTCTCACGGCTCATCAGCTCGGGCTCAGCCAATTCACCCACAGTGACTGAGTGCAAAGCATATGCTGGGGACTCTTCTGGGGGCTGGACACGTGGAAGTGAAAAGAGTCAAAGTCCTTTGTGATAGAGAGAGGAAGGATAAGAAAGCAAGTAAGGGAGTGTGCTCAGGGTAGAGGGAGATGCAGAGAGATAAAGCAGGGAAGCCCTGACGTCAGGCAGACCCCTGCAGAGTAGAAAGAGGCTGTGGCCTCTCTGGGAAACAGGAATCCAGGTGAGTGGCCACAGGTCCAGGGACTGAGTGGGGGTGGTGCAGGCCTGTTCTGGGAGTGTCAGCGGGCAAGTGTGACTCGAGAGGAAACCGATAGAGATGGCAGAAGTGGGGTGGAGGAAGCAGGAGTCAGACAAGTGAACACTGTGGGGCAAGGATCAGATGTGCAGGTTAGCGTCAGGGTTAGGTTTGACTCTAATTACTGGGGAATGGGGTTGGAGCCAAGGAGCCCCATCACTTGACTTTAAAAGCATCACTGAGGTCAGGCACGGTGGCTCATGTCTACAATCCCAGCACTCTGGGAGGCTGAGGCCAGAGGGTCACATGAGGTCAGGAGTTCAAGACCAGCCCAAGCAAAGCAAGACCCCGTCTCTACCAAAAAAACAGAAAAATTATCCAGGCATAAGGTCACATGCATGTAGTCCCAGCTACTGGGGAGGCCGAAGAAGGAGGATGGCTGGGGCTGTGAGGTTGCTGTGAGCTAAGCTGAAGCCATGGCACTCCAGCCAGGGCAGCAGAATGAGACTCTGTTTTAAAAATAAATTGAGTAAATAAATAAATAAAAGCTTCACTGAGGCCACTAGGCTGAGGGGGCTACAGTGGGGTCAGGGTTCCCAGTCCAGGGTAGAAACATTGGGCCAGACTGTGAGGACAGGTAGCAAAAACTCATTGGTCACTGTACATATTTGGGTCACCCCAGTAGGATTTTCTGATGGATGGAGTAGCATGAAAGGAAGGGAAGATGATTCCAAGGTTTTTGACCTAAGAAACAGGAGGCGAAGTCAACTTTTAGGGAGACATATTATCCTGGGAACTCAGTCATCTCCCCAGGTCACCACTATATAAACAGGAGGGAAATTTGGACAGAAGGAGGTGTTGAGCAAATGTCAGCCAATGCCCCCAGACCAGAGTCACAGACACCCAGGGAGGTGATGCAGCTTCACTGCTACACACTCTGCCTGACTGGGGAGGTGGCCTGGGCCATTCAGGATGGGTTTCCACCATGGGACTAAATACAAAGCTCCCTCGCAGGGGCCTGACCCCAGCTGTGCCCACAGCTCCCGTGCAGGTCCTGACCCAGCTGTGTCCTCTTAGATGAACACATAGCTCCTTCGTGGGATCTTGACCCAGCTGTGTCCTCTTAGATGGACACACAGCTCTCTCGTGGGGTCCTGACCCAGCTATGTCCTCTTCAATGGCCCCTCCCTCGATTTTCTAGCAAGTGGGTCTTAGATAACTTCCAGCTTCCCTTTCTTGCCAGCCAACATCCCAAACTGGCCATCTATTTAAGAGTGGGGTTTCATGGTGAGTTCCATGGTAGTTACTGAAAAGTTCTCTAACAAGGGAACTATTCACCAAGTACTTTCTCTCCAACCAAGATTCGAGCATGAAAACTCTCCCCAATTCACTCGCATACTGAGTGTGTGATGACTTTAAGATAACAGAAATCACACCATGTATTGTACCAAATTATGAGGGAAAGAGCCACATCCTAGATCTTCTTCGCTCTGGAGTCTACATGTTTCAAAAGGGAGAGCCTAAAACTGAAAAGCAGAGAAAAGCTGAGGGCTGACAGGCATAGAGCAGAAGCTGAGGAACACGATGACGTGTGTGTTTCTGTCTTCACATCTGACATCTTATCTCCCATGGACCTAGAGGTGAAAACACATCTATGCACTGACCTCGGAATTCAGGGTAAATATGGCGACTTTTCATTAACTTCTTTAAAAAGACTACCAGAAAAGAGTGGAATCATTTTCTTAGAAAAATATGAGAGGGTTGTATAACAAGCAAAATTTGTTCTTCTGGAGACACAGTCTTGCTCCATTGCCCAGGCTAGAGTGCTGGGGCATCACAGCTCACAGCAACCTCAAACTCTTGAGATGAAGGGATCCTCCTGCCTCAGCTTCCCAAATAGCTGGGACTATCGGTGCCCACCACAATGCCTGGCTAGTTTTTTCTATTTTTAGTAGAGACAAGGTCTCCTGAGGTCAAGCTACCTGCCTTCCTGGGGCTCCCAGAGAGTTAGCATTACCAGAGACAGCCACTGCACCCGGCCAGCAACAAACCAATTGTTTTCAACCTCAGATGCAGTTTATCTGAAATTGTTTGTTTGCAAAGACCTCTTTTTTCTCAAAGAAAATTTTGTCTTGAAAGTAAACATTCTCTTGTCTCAGTGTCCTGAAACTTGAGAAATTTAATTCTATTCAACAAATATTTACTGAGTACTTCTTTTTTCTAAGCAAGATATTTAGCCAGAAAACACCTAGATCACTACAAGATACCAAGGATGTTCTAATTTTACTGCATGTGATCAAATATAAATCATGACATTTCAGGTTCAAAATTATGTTTCAGAAAAGATATGGTTTTCTTTTCTTAAGACCATATAAAATTTATCTTACGACAGTCATAATTTAACAACTTCACTGTGAACAACAAAATATTTGGGGAGAACCATTAGCTTCATCCTCCAGCGACAGAAGGGATAATCCATGAAGGAGAAAAACAAGGAAAGCTGGACAGTCATAGAAGCCCTGTATTGGAGGACTGATGGAGAAAGAAAGCCCAAGGAGGAGGGGAGGCAGGCAGGGCAGGAGTTGGTTGGCTTCAGAGCAGCCAAGGAAGGGCAGAGCTTGAACTGTGGCCAGCAGTGCTGATACTGCATGGGGAGAAGCTGGTGGGCCTGGAGTGGGCTGTGGGATTGGAAACCAGTGTCAGGGTTGATGGGACCCACAAGAATCCACGGCAGTGTCAGGGCCATGGGGAACCCACAAAAGTCCACGGCAGTGTCAGGGCCATGGGACCCAAGGAGTCCATGGCAATGCCAGGGCCATGGGACCCAAGGAGTCCATGGCGATGCCAAGGCCATGGGACCCAAGGAGTCCACGGCAGTGTCAGGGCCCTGGAAAACCCAGATGTCTATGGCATTGAGGCCTTGGCAGAGGAGGGTCATGACATAAACTGAAGGAAAGATGAATAGATTGAAGGTGAAACAAAACCAGTGAAAATTTTTTGGGTGCTTTGTATTTCAGAGGCAAGGACAAACGGACTCATTCTTCCTGCATACTATTCATACTTATGTTTGCATATTTCCATTTCCATTTTTTCTCCAGATTATCTTATTTATTGCTGTTTATCTTTGATAGGATGAAGATGCACTGTCTTCCATAGCCAATCCCTCGGCATTCCCTGAGGGGCCATGTGGCACTGGTCCCTGCCCTGCACCCACAGACCCTGCTGTCGGCTGTGGGTAAACGGGATGTGTTTCACCAGATCCTTGAACTTGCCTGGATTGTTCATTTTGCTCCTCATATTCCTGCCCTTCCAGTAAACACACAGCAGGTGCGGAAGGGTGATTTTCTAGCTATTTGGGGCTAATTTCCAGCATTCAGAAGGCTGCGTGGTGGGCTGAGCAGCACAGCTGCCTAGCAACGGGGCTGACGCACATCACATCACGGAAGCGGGGAAGGGGAAGGAAGCTCAGCACAAGTGGGCTAGAGAGAGAGGAGGCCTCGCTCCTCTGCAGAGCAGGGGCTGAGAGGGAGAAATGAGACATGGAGGGGGACGGCAGGAGTGCTTTTCCATAAGAGAAGAGAACGTTTTTTTTTCTTATGAGGAAAGCGATATGAAAGCAGAGACAAACTTGTCAGAAATCATTTAGTTCACGTGGAAATCTCCTTGCCCTCTTCGTGTGTCCATTCTCTCTCTTCTCTAGGGACCCTCACGGTTAAAGGAAACATTAAGTCCCCATCTGGGTTTAGTGCTGGCTCCCTTGCCAGCCGACTGTCCTGCCTCGGTCTCCTCCTCCCCCCGCAGCCTCCTGAGTGCATGGGGCAGGGTGAGCCCACCACCCAGCACCTTTCACGGCAGCACCTGCCCATCTCTCCCGCCTGGCCTCCGCTGCCTTCCCATAGGTCCTCTACGTCAAGACTGACCAAGCAACGTCTGAGCTTCCTACAGCACTCAGCAATTGCTGCTGCCTCAGCCTGGAGCTCGTCCACCAACACATGAACCTGTCCCGGAGCTCACCTGCCCTCTCCCTCAGGGCCATGGCCCCTGCCCTGGCTTACAGGATGGACGGGAAGGGGAAATTAGCTGCCCCTTGCAATGAGCTTCTGAGCCTCTACAGTTCTAAATCCTAGAATTACAGAGACCTACATTCTCCGTTCTCATCTCTGTGCAGGACTCTGAGAAGGGGACAGGACATCTGTACATCATTACTATGACAATCCCAGGCTGCGTGCTGGGTCAATATTAGTTCCCCTTCTCCTTCCAGACTAGGGAAAATAGGCTGCTGCCACCATTGAGAAGCACGGATGCCCCATTCAGGCAGAGACACCATGACACTTCACATTGCTGTAAATGTCATGTCTGTGTCACGGACTTCTTGACTCAAGAGCCCCCTGGCTAACGTTCGAGAGAAGAGTGTGGACGCCAGAATTGAAGAGCTGCCCCAGCCCCAGGCAGGTTCTCTTGGAGGTCTGGGAGGCTGGCACAGTTGGGCACTCCCCTGAGTTCCATTCCCAGTCTCTGGAGTTGAAAATGGAGCATCAAGAAAGAAAGGAAGGGAGGGGACAAAGAGAGAACAATAAAGACAGATTGTAGAGTATGACTCCGTTCCAGGCACGCCAATGGACAATCCATCTCATCACCGAATTCTCGCAGCAACACCAGAATAATACTCCTGAGGAGACAAGGGGTCACTTCATACAAAGCTGCCATCTTAAGCCTGCCTGGGGGACCCTGAGTCAAAAGCAGCTTCTACGAAATCAGTCTGAGAGATGAGATAAAAAACATACCCTTGCCCCTTTCATTTTTGTGCTTTAAGGAATAGAGGTAACCAACATACAGAATAACGCAGAAATGTAGAATATTAATAGGACAGAAAATGAAAAGGGCAACCCTCTGTGCTCATCCCTTAAATTCCATGATTGCTAATTTCTTAAATTCCAAGCCTTCTAAATCAT
Source organism: Perodicticus potto (assembly GCA_963574655.1). Lineage (NCBI taxonomy): Eukaryota > Metazoa > Chordata > Mammalia > Primates > Lorisidae > Perodicticus > Perodicticus potto. Next base: position 3,217 of record CAUYRH010121868.1, on the reverse strand, counting down.
GCTCATTCTCTCTCTCTCTCATTTGGGTGCTAGGGGTTGCTGTTTTTGTTATTATCACTTTAACATCATCATAGCCATATGATGTATTAGATATTTATATGTCAAGACTCTAAAAGGCAGCATCTGAGATGAGACTCGGGTTCCGACTGGACTGTCCTGTTGGCAGAGACCCCTAGGAAAGGAGAGAGCCAGCTGAGAGGAGCAGGGGTCCCTGAATTCCCCAGTAATTGCTGGACGGGCTGCAGGGCCTCAGCGGAGCTCACTGCCCTGCTCTGAGAGTCAGCAGGGTGGCCTTGCAGCTCCCACCTCACAAGTCCCGTCTGAAGGTGCTGCACCTGCCCACTTGCTGATGAGCCGCACCTTGGCCAGGGGCAGCCTGGACTGCAATGAGGTGAGAGACCACAGCCCATGGGCGCACCCCCCACAGAGCACCTGCCTCGGAACATCTTGTTCCAGTCCCTGGGGCAGAGTGAACCACTCAGAGATGTGCCCTCCACCTGACGGGATTCATTTATTCGCACCATGTAATTAAGCCCAGGCTCTTCTGTCCCTGACAACAGGGGGCTGAAGACAAAAAGAATGTTAAATTATGCTTCAGCTCCTGGGTTTAGGGGACACGAGTATGCAGGGAAGAGTGAACTCGGGCTGTGCGGTGGCTCACACCTGTAATCCCAGCTCTCTGGGAGGCTGAGGCAGGGGGTTCCCTTTAGCCCAGGAGTTTAAAGTGGCTGTGAGCTATGATGATGACACAGCACTCTAGCCTGGGTGACAAGAGTGAGGCTCTGTCTCAAAAAGAAAGAAAGAAAGAAAAAAAAAGAATTCAGAGCATCTGCTAAGAATTCACACAATGCTCTAAAGTTCTCTTACTCAAAGCTGGTCCCACCATTTCATTATATAATAATTGTGCAATGTAACAACATTCTATTTATTCAATAAATGGGTGAGAGTGAATCACTGAGTCAGAAGCGTCTCAGCGTGAGTTATGCACTGAGTTCCATTTCCTGAGCAGCAACATGTCTCATTGACCTTAGCCAGGTTTGCATTTGCTTCTAACACTGTGAGGGGATGTTTGTCCACATAGAAACCCCCTCCACGCACCACTTAATCCCCCAGGGCCATCCACAAAAGAGACATTTAGAACTGCACCCTCTTGGAGGGCTGCTGTACTGCAGTGGGGATGAGGGTGGCAGGCAGGGGACTAGTCATGGTGCTCTGAGATGTGCTCGAACCCACTCTGGAGGATGCGAGGAACGGCCAGTCCTGGACATTCGATTTGAAGTGCTTTATTTCTTTATTCTCCACAACTTCATCATTTACTGGCTGGGCTCTAGTTTGTACTGATCAGGTACAAGAACGGCTTGTTTAGTTAAACTGAAAAGAACAGATGCTCATTTGCTGTTTAAGCTTAAATAAGAGACCTCTTTTAGCTTTGTGGTTGGAGTAAAATTATCCCATTCCTGAAGCAATTTTCTCCTTAATCAAATATTCACCACGGTCGGTGTGACCTCCTGTCTTTTCATAAGAACAGAAAACTACCAAAACAGGCAGACTGATTTGTGGGAGATATCTGCTATTCCAACTCTCCTTTTCCCACTAGGAGAGAAACTATCCATCCTCAAAATCTAAAAAAATTTATGGAGACTGATGATTGATGTCAATATTTTTATTATTTAAACAAGTTTATACTTATTTCAGTTATTAAACTGAATTATTCACTACCATATAAATCTCCTGTGTACAATACAATGTTGGACTTGCCTTCAACATCTACTTTGACAGTGTCACTGGGTTGGACCAAGACGTCTGGCTGGCATCTGAACTTAATTATCTTTGTTAATTTCAGAATGTATCAATTTTAAAATACAGGCAGATAATACTTACCAAGACAAAATAAACATGCGGCCAGTCAGGAATTACACATTTGTGGCAGTGAATTTTAGTATCAGTTGACTGTGCTATGGGAAGGTGAGCCAAGAAATGCAACAGGCATGCACCTTTTAAGAATATACAATTATGCTGATAAATTTGATATAAAAAAATAGAATTTCTATATTTCTTCAGTGAGAAACTTAAAATACAGCTATGTTGGTTTTGAATCATTTGAAAAGGTGATTAGTATTGTGAAGGATAATTAGCAATATTGAGGATCAGAACCCAAAGTACTCACATTTTTAAAGGAGATAATGTACACGTGCACCAAATTCTCAACTGAATCTTGAGTACTTAATATAACTATTTGCAAATATTGGGTGTATAGTGTCAAATTATAAATGATGAAAGATATTTTAAGTATAATATGTTGTCACTCAATGGGAACCATTAATACCTACAATGAAGTCTTAATTTAAAAAAATTGATCAGGGTCCTAAAGCAATTAATAATATGCAAAATACTGTCTCTTCCTATTTGTCCATGCACCACATGCCCCTGACATACCCCATGCCTCCAAGTCTGGGTCCTATCTACTGTTTCTGTCTTTATATTGCATCTTTTAGTGATTATCCATTATGACAAACACAGGGACAACACTGGGCTTGGTCCTCGAGACACAGAGATAAATAAGAGACATCCTCCCTTTGAGGGTCCTTTCAATAAAATGCTAGGCACTGTCCAGTGGGCCCTTGGTAATTACCTAATTCTACAGAGGTATGATCTGTGATTGCTTTTGAGTTGGTTACTTTACAGCTCAGTAGGTATAGAACTCAAGGTGTAGAAAACATACCGATGCAATAATCATTACATTGTCTAAAGCAAATAATGTGTAAATGTAAGTAAGCTATTCAAGACAGGAAATGAGGCCTGTCTTGAATAGCTCAGATAAATTTTGTCAGCAGCAGATAATATAAATCTCTACAAATCACTTTTCATTTGAGGTGGTTTTTAGCATTTTTTTTTTAAATAAATAGAGATCTAAAAATAGATCTGTCATTCGATCCTATAATTCCTTTACTAGGCATATATCCAGAAGACCAAATATCACATCACAATAAAGATATCTGTACCAGAGTGTTTATTGCAGCCCAATTCATAATTGCTAAGTCGTGGAAGAAGCCCAAGTGCCCATCAACCCAGGAATGGATTAATAAATTGTGGTACATGTATATCATGGAATACTATGCAGCCTTAAAGAAAGATGGAGACTTTACCTCTTTCATGTTTACATGGATGGAGCTGGAACATATTCTTCTTAGCAAAGTATCTCAAGAATGGAAGAAAA
>CAUYRH010121867.1:0-14084 GCA_963574655.1 Perodicticus potto | reverse complement strand
ATGAAACTCTAAGAAAAGAAATCGCTGAACATGTCAACAAATGGAATAACAAACCATGCTCAAGGTTGGGAAGAATCAACATTGTTAAAATGTCCATACTACCCAAAGCAATATACAATTTTAATGCAATTCCTATTAAAGTTCCATTGTCATATTTTAAATATCTCGAAAAAATAATACTTCATTTTATATGGAATAAGAAAAAACCTTGAATAGCCAAGACATTACTCAGAAATAAAACAAAGCAGGAGGAATCATGCTACCAGACCTGAGACTATACTATAAATTGATAGTGATCAAAACAGCATGGTATTGGCACAAAAGCAGAGAGGCAGATGTTTGGAACAGAATAGAGAACCAAGAGATGAATCCAACTACTTAACACTATTTGATCTACGACAAGCCAATTAAAAACATTCAGTGGGGAAAAGACTCCCTTTTCAACAAATGGTCCTGGGAGACCTGGCTGGCGACCTGTAGAAGACTGAAATTGAACCCACACCTTTCACCACTAACAAAGATAGACTCACACTAGATTAAAGATTTAAACATAAGACATAAAACTATAAAAATACTAGAATAAAGTGCAGGGAAAACTCTTGAAAGAATTGGCCTGGGTGAATACTTTATGAGGGGGAACCCCCCAGGCAATTAAAGCAGTATCAAAAATACACTACTGGGACTTGATGAAACTAAAAAGCTTCCTCACGGCCAAGAACACAGTAAGTATAGCAAGCAGACAGCCCTCAGAATGGGAGAAAATATTTGTAGGTTATGCCTCCGAAAAAGGTTTAATAAGCAGAATCCACAGAGAACTCAAACATATTAGCAAGAAAAGAACAAGTGCTTCCATCTCAGGATGGGCAAAGGATATGAAGAGAAACTTCTCTAAAGAAGACAGGCACACGGCCTTCAGACACATGAAAACATGCTCACTATCAGAGAAATGCAAATCAAAACTACCTTCAGATATCATCTAACTCCAGTAAGATTAGCCCACATAAAAAAATTCCAAAACCAGAGATGTTGGCATGGATATGGAGAAAGGGAACACTTCTACATTGCTGGTGGGAATGCAAACTAATACGTTCCTTTGGAAAGACATTTGGAGAATACTCAGAGATCAACCTGCCATTTGATCCTATAATTCCTTTACTTGTTATATACCCAGAAGACCAAAAATCACATTACAACAAAGATATCTGTACCAGAATGTTTATTGCAGCCTAATTCATAATTGCTAAGTCATGGAAGAAGCCCAAGTGCCCATTGATCCACGAATGGATTAATAATTTGTGGTACATGTATACCATGGAATACTATGCAGCCTTAAAGAAAGATGGTGACTTTACCTCTTTCATATTTACATGGATGGAGCTTAAACACATTCTTCTTAGAAGTATCTCAAGAATGGAAGAAAAAGTATCCAATGTATACAGCCCTACTACAAAGCTAATTTACAGCTTTCATATGAAGGGTATAACCCAATTATAGCACAAGAAGACAGGGAAAGAGGTAAGGGAGGGAAGGGCAGGGGAAGGGTGTGTGGAGAGAGGGTAGATGGTGGGATCACACTTATGGTGCATCTTAGAAGGGACAGGTGAAACCTACTAAATGCAGAACACAAATGTTTTCACATAATAAACGAGAAAATCCCAGGAAGGTTACGTCGAACAGTTGGATGAAAATATTTCAGATTGTATATGAAGCCCGCACACTGTACCCCATGATGTGCACTAATGTACACAGCTATGATTTAATAAAAAAAAAGAAAGGATTATTTTCAAGAGTAGTGATGGATTTTAGTAGACAGGTTTTAGAATATTCTTCTGTAAATACTCTCAATATCAATTTACAGGCCACTAGCAATTCCTACAGTATCAGAATATAAAACTGCATAATTATACTATGTCATAAAGTACTTATGTATCCTAATAATTATATTTTTCATGTTATCTTTCTTATTATTCTTTCATCTATTCATCATTTAATGCTAATAAAGTACTACTAATAAGAGCACCTTCATTTGTATCATATTTAACTTTCACATTAAGTGACACTACCCAGGAAGGTAGGCTAGAAAGAAACATTTATTTCTACTTAGTGACAGATTTGGATTATAGTTCAATTTCTCTTCTTGCCAGTCCAAGTATTTTGCACTATATAAGCTTAATAAATGCATTTGTGACATTTATGTCTTGAGTATTTAGCTGCATACAACCTTGCCAGTTTTTTGTGTCTGCTTTCTTTTCCTTTTGAAATGAAGGATAATTATTTCACCTAAACAGAAATGACTGTTTAACACATCCAACAAATACCTATTTGTTAGCCGACTTAGAAGTTTGAAGACTCCGTCCATCTGAACAGTCCATGAAGGTTGGTCTGAACCCATTCTCACTCTGCAGGTCTAGGACTTAAGGTCTTGGCTCTGTGTCCAATCTCAGGGACATGAGTCCTAAGGACCCAACTGCATTGCTGAATCAGAATCACCATTAATAACCATGTTCAGTGGGTAAGTGGGGACTAGTAAGCTGAGTAGGGATAGTCTCTATGTCTCTAAAATCATTTGATGCTGCTTGTTGTCTGGAACTAGAAAGCTTATTCTTTTTCTTGTTTTTTCACTATTTTTTTCAAAGACAAATTTTTATTTAGGAAAAACAAAGAGAAATTTTAGAGGACTTCCAAAGAGCATTAGAAGTGGGTCCCTTTCATGAAAGAGGGAAGGGAGATGACTGTAAAGTTTATTCTGGTTTTTCTGACAACAATAGGAAAATGACACTCAAAGAAAGTCATGGCTCAGGAAGGCAAAAAACCTTCAAAATATGGGAAATTCTGATTTTTAGAGATTGTCTCAAGAATGGATTTAATTTTTAAAAAACCCTCATGCTACTAGGTGAAGTCATAATATGGTCAGTCAACTGTTATTATTTAGCATTGATCAATCTCCACTTTAATTATCTCTTCGATTGTCAAATTGCAGTTGTGACCTGTCCTTTTCATGAAGATAGAAAAAAATATATGCCTTTGGAAATAAACAGAAAAGGACATAGTCCGATGAGAAATTCAAATGAATGATACAGAGCTACTGAGCTTGTATCCAGCACTGTATGCTAAATAAAATGTTCTTAGTAACCAGATATTTTTAAAAATTATTCTAAAATTATGAAAAAAGATAATTAGTTGTCAGCTGGAGATAATTCAGAGATTTTCAAGCCAATTTTGAACTAAGTCTTGTAGACAACTTCCAAATACTTTGAAACTGGCTTAAATTGGAGAGTTGATCTTTCCCAGAGAATATTAAGTTTCCTGGAGAGGAATGAATACCCCTTAGAAATGCAGCCTATGGTTTCAGTTAAAGAGAGGCGGACTGATTAGAAGGGATGCATTTTACAATTATACCCACAATCAGATAGCTATACATGCTTTTGAAATGAATCACTGAACTTTTTCATATGTCAGTTTTCTCACTTGTAAAATGGGAAAATAATACTTGTCTTTTTTGCAGGAAGGTGTGACATGTACATTTTCAATGTATTTAGCAAGTATTTAGAAACTATACTACCATTCAAGATTCAAAGTTTATCCTTATTATGTCCCATGTTTTATGTATTATAATTCAGTAGTCATTGTGGACCTGTGGTACTTTGAAACATGGTACACTTTTCTTTCTTTCTTGTTTCTTCAGATTCTATTTTCAAAATTGGCACACAGCTTGGATATATTTGAGTAAAGCAGCTCTTCCGTATGTCCCCAATCATATGGCTCTCGAGCATATAGGGAAGAGTGCGAAAGGAGAGGGTGGGAAACATTTCAGTAAAGATTCAAACTCCTTTGAATTTTCTTGGTATTTAGTATTATTTAAAAAAATAAGGAAAAACCAGGGGAAAGACTATTGAAGCATCCTCTATGGTCAGATTTACCTCCCTTATTTTTTTTAACTTTCCTAAAATGCCACTAAGAATTTAGGATATATTAAACTTCATTAATTTTTTTCTTAGTTTTGATTGTGTTTAGTACCCAATGTGAAGCAGACACCTGCCTTTAAAGAGACGAGTGCCTCCCTTTCTGTTATTGGTTTCCCTGTCAGATTCTGCTTTGCATCTATGTCACCTGGTAAAATGTGTGTATTTACAGAAATGATCATCGAGAGAACACACCCTGTTTGGGTGTAGGTAGCTCAGGGAAGCAAACGCAGCAAGTGGCATTTGGTTTCCTAGATAACGGTACCATCTTCTTGGCTCTGATAGAGACAATGAAATATTCATGAGTCTCTTAAAGGCTTTTGGAAAGAATATGTGCTGGAATGGAACATTAATGAGCCAATCCCTTCTGGTTTCATGCCAAGCAGGGGCTGTTAAATAATTAAGGTGTGACAAGCCAGAGTCTACACATGAGGAGGTGGGAAGAATCAGTTGTTCAGCATTGGAAATGTTCCCCTGCCATACAAACACCCATCTGGTCCAAATTCTTTTACGTTCTTTGGAGTATTCTCTTTAAAAAACCTCATAGTATCCAATGCACTGAACTGTTTTGATAAAAACCTGCTGCAGGAACATTGAACTACTTCTAACTTGTTAGAAGGAAATCATTCAATTAACCTTTATTGAGTGTGATCAGCAATGCACTAGGCCACTGAGGAGAAAAATCAGGACAATAATTATTTCAAGATTCCTACCACCTAGTATCATCAAACTCATTGGAAAGCTGAGGAAAAGTTACTTTGTGATCAATTGTTAAATTATTTAAGAGGTTAAAATGATTTAGGGAATGATATTTTAAGAACTGTTAAATCAAGGAAGTTTTCATGGAAAATGAAATATCATGAGACTTGGAGAAGATATTACACTTACATAAATAGAGGAGAAAAATAAGGATTTATCTTAAAAGGAATAAGCAACTGGACAAAGATACGGAGAAAGGAACGCACAAAATGCAAAAAAGGAAAATATTTTGTGGTGTCATATTATTGATAGCCATATAGAAAATAATGTCCCTGTTTTTCACACACTGAAAAGGATGTGTGAAAAAGGATATAAGCATATGTCCTAGAGGAAGATATGAGTGAATTGGGTGAAGTGTTGACTCACTGTGATGTGCAGACTTTGGTAGGTAAGATGGTTTCCCAGCAGAAACTGACTCCATCTTTCAGCAAAGTAGACAAATTGAAGTCTGAGGAATTTTTATGGGTGTAGATCTTTCATACTAGGTCATGAAAGCAGACATTGTCACATTTTGCATTAATTATGTAGAATCTCATGGTTCTTTCATAAGTGAAAATATTCATGCTGCTTCCTTTGGTCACTCATACATTATCTTTAGAATTGTTAGTTTGGGGTTCCCTCTGAAGGGCTGGGCTTTTCAGATCTTTGATAACTACCCATTCATATTTCTGCTTTCAGATCTTTGATAACTGCCCATTTATATTTCTGCTTTCACTTAAACAACTGCTCCTAAGCCCTTACTATGCATTGAACACAAAGCTTCTAAAAATCCATCTCTCTCTGCCTCTTTCTCTATCTGGCTTACAATCTAGTTTAGAGAAAAATACAGGTAAGAAAATTGAGGAAGTGTTACCATAGTCTTATCAAATAAATCATAGCTAGTATTTTACTGGATTTTCATTTAGCTTTTTTATTCTCTATGGCATGTATAGCATATTCACTTATTTACTTTTATTTCCTAAAGTTTTCATCCTTTCATATAGACTGTTGGTATTCTAATTTTTCTCCATTTTTGGTATGCCAAAATGTTTCCTATTCATTTGCAAAATGTAAATAATTGCCATATAAGATACAACAATTTATTAAGTATTTCTTATTATTGACTATTCATGTTTGTTTTTTGTTGCTGCAATTAACATTTTGATAACTATAATATTAATCTATCATTTATTCCTTATTTTCTCAGAGAAAATTCCCAGGTGTGAAATACCTATTTCAAAGAGTATCAGCATTTTTACTGATTTTGGCTCATATTGCCAAACTTTCCTAAAGATACCAATTTTCATCCCTATATATGGGAAATAGCATCTATTTCATAAAAGAGTCTTTGTCAATTTGTATATAATCTTTACCTATCTGGCAAAAATAATGGCATTGTTTTTACTTGCATTACTTATAGAGTAGAAAATTTTCTCATTTATTTAATGTATATAGGCATGGGGTTTTTATTTGTGTATGGGGTTTGTTTATTCATGGCCTTTGCCTACTTTTTTATTTTTGTAAGTTGGCTTTACTAATTATTAACAACATTTATTTTTAATCTCCCCATAAAAATTCTAATAAAGATAAATTTGATTTGAAGGTTAATGAGTTATTGTAGCCACAGTTTGTTTATACTGAAATGCATACAATATAAGAAGAATATTAAAATCACAAGACTTTTGCCACATTTTCAATTTTTTTTTTTTTTTTTTTTGAGACAGAGCCTCAAGCTGTCGCCCTGGGTAGAGTGCCATGGCATCACAGCTCACGGCAACCTCCAACTCCTGGGCTCAAGCGATTCTCCTGCCTCTACCTCCCAAGTAGCTGGGACTACAGGTGCCCACCACAACACCTGGCTATTTTTTGGTTGCAGCTGTCATTGTTGTTTGGCAGGCCTGGGCTGGATTCAAACCCACCAGCTCAGGTGTATATGGCTGGTGCCTTAGCTGCTTGAGCCACAGGTGCTGAGCCTTTTGTCACATTTTAAAACAGGTTCAAATTACCAGACATAAGCTTTAGAAGCTGATAATTTATTCTAGTAAGTAGGTTTTATTTTTTGTACACATAGTTTATTGATTAGTCTTTATTGTTTTATAACACACAATCTAACACCTGGTAAGAACTACTGAAATTTACATGGACTCTTTGGAGAAAATACCTGAACTTATGTTTACTGTGTTTGTTTTTAAAAACAATGCAAAGTACATTTCATTATATTGAAAAGGGAGAATTTCTCTTTAAATGCATGAATTTTTTTACTAATTTTTTTTACTAATTTTTTACTAACTATAATTCTAACTTGGGGTTCATGAGCTTGCTCACCCATCTTTCTGTGCTCTACATGTCAGAGGTAAAAGCATTATTGTCCATAGGTATAATTTCACTTATCCATTATTTTTTTGCTCTTCTCCCAAAGTCATTCATGACTTACAGTCAGGTTTTTTTTTTTTTTTTTTTTTTTGCTTATTCTTTAGTATAAAAATCTTATTGTTATTTTTTTCTATATAATTTTCAGCTTTAAAAATTATTTTCTTGGCCTCTTCGAAGCCAAAGTGGGTGGATTGCTTGAGCTCAGGAGTTCAAGATCATCCTGAAAAAGAGTGATAATCTAAAACTAGAAAAAATTAGCCAGGGGATCTGGTGGGCATCTATAGAGCCAGGAACTCGGGAGGCTGAGACAGGAAGATCACTCAAACCCAGAAGGTTGAGGCTGCTGGTAGCTGGACTGTTTCCATGGCACTTTAGCCTAGGGCAACAGAGTGATACTCTGTCTCAAAAAAGAAAATAGTTTTTCAAACAAGAGAAAAGTACTCTGCCTTCAAAATACTTCCCAACTTATTTTTTTAAGAATACCTAATTTGTAGAATTAGGAAGAAGGAATCATACTCTTTTAGAATGGGGTTGAATCATTCTATATACCACAGCAAAAAAATTCCAATTTTACCCTCTGCCTAATAATCCAGGGGAGAGGGGGTGAGACAATCAGCTATGTGCAAAGTTGCAAGAAGATCAATAGGTAAGAAGGGTATTTGAGAAGAGATGTACTTATTTATTCTTATTCCATCTCATTCCACTCACTGAAGCAACTTATAAAAAGTAATGGAATGAAATCAGTAGTTCAGGAAAAGAGACAAATGGATAACAAGATCAGGAAAGGATGGAATTAGAGCATATAACTGCTGTGAGAAGTTGCTCATCTAGCTTTAATCATCTCACTGCTGAAAGCAAGGAGGCAATACAGATCAGCTCAAGATTTACAATGTCTAAGAAAGCAAACAAGCTGAGCCAAGGAGTTGGGTTTTCCTGATACTTAAATGTACCATATCCTGTGTTGATGGATCTCATTGAAAATATCCCTTTTCTATACTTAATAACAAGAAGACTTGAATAAAGGAAGGAGATGCCAGGTAGATACTCTGACTGTAGACAAAACAATTGGGGGATACCATACATATGAGTTCCTATTACTCCATATTTTTCCTTGTCAAAGACTTTCATGCTATAAGTCCTTGAATAGCTTCCTGTTTTCCTTGCTGATCGGTATAATCCATGATAGGTTTTCAACTATTTCATCTTTCTTGCCTGGTATATAGCATGGCAGTAACAAATATTTGAGAACAAGGGAATGAATGAGTAAATGTAAAAATAAAAAGATAAAGACATTTTGGGATGTGGGCTTATTGGAGGTGGAATGAGTAACCCAGGAAGGTCAGCATCAAGTTTGATTTAATGGTCAGTGTATCAAGTTGCAAAGACAGCATGTTTATTGACTAAACCTCAGTCAATCAAATGATGTTCTGCTCTATATTGTAAACTGGGCTAGTTCAAGAGAAGTTCCGGTTCTAAAGGCTAGTCAATTGACATGGCAAAACTTAGTGAAGGAGTTCAAAAGTTAATAAGCATCGTTCTTAAATTCTAGAATTCTTGGGCATACTAATAACATTGCCATTCTTGGGTGCTACTTATGCTAAGCCTTTGGGCTTAGAGTGTCGAACCCTAACCCTGAATTTTGTCCTCTTGCCTTACCTGAATTTTGATAACCTTCATTTATTATTCCTTTGTCAAAACCTACTTTTTAGCAAGCATTTTCTGGATAATTTGGATAAAATGAAAGAAAATCTGCACCTGGCCATCACATAGCTTGAATTCATAAGGAAGTAGATGCAGTTGGAGTTGAAAATTTTCTATACCATATGAGATAATTTCTTGGGGAACCTGGTGGACTTTTGTTGTTGCCTCTACACAAGGCTTACTATATAATTTGTCACTTTACATTGCTAACTCAAACTAGAGCCTCACTTGCTCCTAATTGAATTCATGCAGGCTCTCTGATACTTATCTTGAGAACCAGCTCTCCAATCAAGTGTCTTATTTAGTCTGAGGATCATTGAAAGCATGCCAACCACTGTCCTAGGGTAGATATTTCCCCAACCCTTTTGCCTGGTCTCTTTTATCACTGCAGTAGACATTATGGTTTGCTGTCCTTGAAAGCTAGGAAGAATTCAGCAGAAGTCAGCTTTGATACTCATCAGGAGTATGACCTTGCAAAATTGTTTAGCCTTTCTGATCCTTAGTCTGTGAATAGAAATTATAATGCCTTTCTCTAAAGGATTCTGTGAAGGTGAAGGCAGATGAAATATTATTCTATCCCAGTGCCTAACAAAGCAGTTCTTGTTTCCTTTCTTCATTCCTGAGAACATAAGTCTGACCAATAAACTATGCCTGAAGCAAGGAAGCAGAAACCTAGGAGAACTAACTGTATAACTAACTAACTGGGAGGATTTCCCTGGAAAGCATCCTATGCAATCCAATGAAGGGTGTCATTTATCGTTTGGGATATGTGGATGATGATAATGTTCTCATAATCTTTGGTGTTCATTTCACATATTTATTTCACACTTCAAAGTACAGCAAACTAAACTCTATATAGTAACAAAATAATAATAATAATAACCATAATAATTAATTATTTTGAACTCAAATCTATCAAGATCTTTTTTAGACCATCTTTACATAGCATTCATATAATTATTCACCAATTAAATACAAAATTTCAGGGGGAAAAAAGCTTTGCCTGAAAGGAGAAAAAGATAGTTTCCTCTCATATCTTTGGAATTATGCTGATTTCTCTGTGTGTGTAGATTTCTTTTTATGATTTTTTTTTTTTTGGTTTTTTTTGCAGTTTTTGGCCGGGGCTGGGTTTGAACCCACCGTCTCCTGCATATGGGGCCAGCACCCTACTCCTTTGAGTCACAGGCACTGCCCTGTGTATGTAGTTTTGAATAACACTGAAGTTTGGGGTGCCATTGTACTCTTGTGCTCTTTAAGTGTTGATTTACATTTGAAATCCTTCAGCGAGTTATAGTGGAAAGTGGCAGTTTAGTTATATTTTTATTCAATCAGTTCATCATACTTTCTCACACTTGCTGTTCCTGGGGCTATGAGCCTTTATTAAGGTTATAAAATGAAATGCTTTGACCTTCATCAAAGGCACAGTGACTTCCCTTGAGATCCAAAGCATTAATGATGAGGTGAAATGCAAAATCATTATCTGAGGGCAGCATCTCTCCTAGCACAGAAGCTATTCAAATCTTCCAATTGAAAGGAAAGCCTACCCAAAAGCTAATAAAAAATTTTCCCTAGCAGTTGAAATATTGGACAAATTGCTTTGAGCCTATGATAGGATGTTAACTGGGAGACAGTGAAATGTTGCTGCTGGTTCACTATATTCCACCACTGTAAGCTGGATAATTCATAGTTTGGGGGTCCAGAGGTCAATGGTTGTTGGTGAGTTTGCAATAAGAAACTTCACCAAGGAAATGGGCCAGTGGTGAGTGTATATGACCGTCCATTGTTTCAGCATCAAGCCCTCCAAGACAATAACCACGCTTCCTTTAGGGTTAATGTCACATTTGAATTTTTTTTTTTTTTTTTTTTTGCTCCCTAAAAGGAATACATATTTATTTGGGAATAAAACATTGCAATGAAAATACATGTCATGGTAAACTATGTGCATAGTCAGGAAGGTAAAGGGAAAAAAAGCTTTATTCTTTTTTTTTTTTTTTTATTAAATCATAGCTGTGTACATTAATGCAATCATGGGGTACAATGTTCTGGTTTCATATACAATCTGAAATAGTTTCATCAAACCATTTAACATAGACTTCATGGCATTTTCTTAGTTAGTGTGTTAAGACATTTATATTCTACATCTAGTAACTTTCACCTGTAGCCTTCTAAGATGCACCATAGGTGTGATCCAACTAATTACCCTCCCGCCATCCGTCCTTCCCCCTTCCCTCCCCTCCCTTGCTCCTTTCCCCATATTCTTGTACTATAATTGGATTATAGCCTTCATATGAAAGCTATAGATTAGTTTCATGATAGGGTTGAGTACATTGGGTACTTTTTCTTCCATTCTTGAGGTACTTTGTGAAGAAGAATATGTTTCCGCTCCAGTCATGTAAACATGAAAGAGGTAAAGTCTCCATCTTTCTTTAAAGCTGCATAATATTCCATGGTGTACACATACCACATTTTATTAATTCATTCTTGGGTCAATGGGCACTTGGGCTTCTTTCATGACTTAGTGATTATGTTATTACCAATAAACATTCTGGTACAAATATCTTTGCTATAATGTGATTTTTGGTCTTCTGGATATATACCTAGTAGAAGAATTAGAGGATCAAATGGCAGATCTATTTTTAGATCTCTAAGTATTCTCCAAATATCTTTCCAAAAAGAACGTATTACTTTGCATTCCCACCAGCAATGTAGAAATGTGCCTTTTCTCCACATCCACATCAGCATCTCTGGTTTTGGGATGTTGTGACGTGGGCTAATCTTGCTGGGATTAGATGATATCTCCAAGTAGTTTGGATTTGCATTTCTCTGATGATTAAGGATGATGAACATTTTTTTATGTGTCCATAAGCTGTGAACCTGTCTTTTTCAGAGAAGTTTCTCTTCAGGTCCTTTGCTCACCCTGAGATGGGTTCACTTGTTCTTTTCTTGCTAAAACGTTTGAGTTCTGTGTGGATTCTGGTTATTAAACTTTGTCGGAGGCATAACCTGCAAATATCTTCTCCCATTCGGAGGGCTATCTGTTTGCTTTACTAACTGTGTCTTGGCTATACAGAGGCTTTTTAATTTGATCAGGTCCCAGTGTATTTTTGATGCTGCTTCAATTTCCTGGGGAATCCTCCTCATAAAATATTCACCCAGACTGATTTCTTCAAGATGTTTCCCTGCACTTTCTTATAGTATTTTTTACAGTTTCATGTCTTAAATTTAAATATTTATATGAGTGAGAGTCTATCTTACTTAAATGTGAAAGGTGTGGGTCTAGTTTCAGTCTTCTATGGGTGGCCTGCCAGTTCACCCAGCATCATTTGTTAAATAGGAAATCTTTTCCCCACTGAATGTTTTTAATTGGCTTGTCAAAGATCAAATTAAGGTAGGTAGCTGGGCTCATCTTTTGCTTCTCTATTCTGTTCCATACATCTACCTCTCTGTTTTTGTGCCAGTACCATGCTGTTTTGATCACTATCAATTTGTAGTATAGTCTGAGGTCTGGTAGTGTAATTCCTCCTGCTTTGTTTTTATTTCTGAGTAATGTCTTTGCTATTCGAGTTTTTTTCTGATTCCATATAAAACAATGTATTATTTTTTCAAGATCTTTAAAGTATGACAATGGAGCTTTAATAGGTATTGCATTAAAATATTATATTGCTTTGGGTAGTATGGACATTTTAAGAATGTTGATTCTTTTCAGCCATGAGCATGGTATGTTTTTCCATTCGTTAACATTTTCAGCTGCTTCTTTTCTTAGAGTTTCGTAGTTCTCTTTATAGCAATCTTTCACGTCCTTTGTTAGGTAAACTCCCAATTATTTAATATTGTTTGGCACTACTGTAAATAGAATAGAGTCCCTGACTGTTTTTTCAGCTTGGCTATTGTTGGTATATATAAAGGCTACAGACTTATGAGTGTTGATTTTGAAACCAGAGACACTGCTTTATTCCTTGATCACTTCTAGGAATTTTGTAGTAGATTCCCTGGTGTTTTCCAGATATACAATCATATCATCTGTGAAGAGTGAAAGTTTGATCTCTTCAGAACGTATATGAATAAACTTGATCACCTTTTCTTACCTAATTGCAATGGCTAAAACTTCCATTACGATGTGAAAGAGCAGTGGAGACAATGGGCAACCTTGCCTGGTTCCTGATCTGAGTGGAAATGATTTCAGTTTAACTTCATTCAATATGATATTTGCTGTGGGTTTGCTATAGATGGCCTCTATTGCTTTAAGAAACATCCCATCTATACCAATTTTTTTAAATGTTCTGATCATAAAGGGATGCTAGATAATGTCAAAAGCTTTTTCTGCATCAATTGAGAGAATCATATGGTCTTTGTTTTTTAATTTGTTTATGTACTGAATTATATTTATAGATTTACCTATATTGAACCAGCCTTGAGGCCCTGGGATAAAACCTACTTGGTCATGGTATATAATTTCTTTTATATGTTGCTGGATTCTGTTTGTTAGGATTTTGTTGAATATTTTTGCATCAATATTCATTAGTGATATTGGTCTGTAATTTTCTTTTCTTGTTGGGTCTTTCCCTGGTTTAGGGATCAAGGTGATGCTTCATAGAATGTGTTGGGTAGTATTCCTTCTTTTTATATATTTTGGAAAAGGTTGAGTAATATAGGTACTAGTTCTTCTTTAAAGGTTTGGTAGAATTCTTACGTGAAGCCATCTGGTTCCGGGCTTTTTTTTTAAAGGAATTTTGTATAGTTGATGCTATTTCAGAACTTGATATAGGCCTGTTCAATATTTCCACTTCATTCAGGCTGAGCCTTGGAAGATGGCGTGTTCCAAGTATTGGTAAATTTCCTTCAGATTTTCATATTTCTGAGAGTAAAGTTTCTTGTAATATTCATTAAGGATTTTTTGAATTTCTGATGGGTCTGTTGTTATTTCATCTTTACCATTTCTGAGGGATGAAATTAGAGATTTTAGGCTTTTTCTCCTGGTTAGGTTAGCTAAAAGTTTATCTATTTTATTGACCTTTTCAAAAAAACAACTTTTGACTTATTGATCTGTTGCATGATTCTTTTGTTTTCAATTTCATTTAATTCTGCTCTAATTTTGGTTATTGCTTTTCTTCTTCTGGGTTTGGGATTGGAATGTTCTTTCTTTTCCAGTTGCTTGAGATGTCCCATTAAGTTGTTAACTTCCTCTCTCTGTTCTCTTGATGAAGGCTTGCAGTGCTATAAATTTCCCTCTTAGGACTGCCTTTCCAGTATCATAGAGGTTCTGATAATTCCTGTCTTCATTATTGCTTTTTTCCAAAAATTTGGTAATTT
>CAUYRH010121866.1:0-59915 GCA_963574655.1 Perodicticus potto | reverse complement strand
CCAGCCTTGGCCAAACTGCAACAAAAAAAATAGCTGGGCGTTGTGGCAGGTGCCTGTAATCCCAGCTACTCGGGAGGCTAAAGCAAGAGAATCGCCTAAGCCCAGGACTTGGAGGTTGCGGTGAGCCGTGTGATGCCAACGGCACTCTACCAAAGGCGATAAAGTGAGACTCTGTTTCTACAAAAAAAAAAAAAATCCCCAAACAACAGATGCTGGTGTGAATGCAGAGAGAAAGAAATACTTATATACTGTTGGCAGAACTACAAACTAGTACACCCTCTACAGAAAGTCATATCTAAATGTCAGGTGTTAAACATAGTTCCAGAAAGTCAACTTCTTTCCCAAGTACAGAATTGGAAAACTTGATGAAGCAGTAGTGTATATGGGGAATCTGAAAGATGTTATCATGTCAATTATTGTTCTGTAAGGGTACACATTGCAACTACAAATGTTGGGTTTAACCTCACGTTAAAATGTGTCTAAATCAGGCATTACAAGTGTCATTCTCTTTGATTAGTCAAGACACTTCTTTAGTTCACAGACATCTTTTTCTGAGAGTAATTGATCTTGGAGTAAAAAAATTAATTTAAAGTGAATCCATTTCAAATGGCATGCTGGATGTTTCCATCTGCCCTCCATTCTATTCCCCATCTTTCCCTACCATACTCTGTTCTATGCCCAAGGAAACTTATGTATTTGCACTGTGGCTTCCAATCAGGTTTTGACATTTGGAGCACCAGCAGGAGATACAGGGCTGAAAGAAAGTGTTGGTTTGTTGGCTTCATCCCTGTGTGATCACTGTGACCTGGCTATGTCCCCCTCTCTCTGTAGGTGGTGTTCTCCATACTGTTACTCCCTTTCAGTTCAAGTACACTTCCTTCCTGTTGGCTCCTTAGACCTAGGGGAAGTTATGGCTGCCCACCATTGCTAGCCCCTGGATACTATATTATTCCTTGTCAGCTCCCTAAACTTGTCCAGGCCTCTGTAAATAGTAAACTCCCCTCATTTCCCAGTTTGACTGTAACTTCTGCTTTTTGCCAAGAATTTGACTGATAAAAATTGGCAAAATTTTATAGTTAATAATTCTCTTAAATATAGTTTGATTTGAGTTTTATGTTAAAAATTAAGCTGAGCATAAGGAAAATAATATTTTTTATGTGCAACTAAATTTATGTTGTCACTTCAGCTTTGTGCCTTTTTTGGAATAAACAAAGAAAAAAAATTATATTTTTTTTTGGTGTAATTTTACCAGCAAAATTTTATTCCATTGCTGTAGAACATCCTTCACTTCTGTTTCACCTTTCTTCACAATTATAAATCTTGGCAAATTTTTTAATATCTTTCTCAATTTTCAACAGGATGTCTCCTAACCATTTTTTACTCAAATCATCCTATTTGAAGCATATATTGTACTTTACTTTTCTTCAATTTTAAATGACATGATCCTGTCAAATCCTCCTCTCCCAATAGTTTCCCATGTGATAGGAGTAGTTCTCCACTTTCATTTTAATTAATTTCACAGAATTATATATCTTTCATACAGTTTTCCTTTTAATTTTGTAATTAATTCACACAAGAAAAATGGTCACATTAACCTTAGTGAGTGAATTTTACCATGTTATGACCATTGTGTTCCTCTGTGCAAATTCTTAACAGCAAGAACTCTGACACGAGTCCTGGACAAATGAGAATTCCATCTACCGTGACCCTTTCTGGGCTTGAAATTATGATAGAAACAGTAACAAACAGAGTGCAGCCAGAATCCTACAAAGAGGTCAGGTATTACAAGCAGTCCTGCTCTACATCTTAGTTGTTAAGACCCCATAAAGACCAAGGGATAAAGCAAAAGAAAACAGAGTCTGGCTAAGACAACCCTCCCCAGCCTGGAAGCCACTATGTATTATGGATCTGATGATGATTTAATCCTGTACGTCTGATTTGGAGAGCAAAGTTACCAAACATTTTATGCACACTAACATTGCAATAGCTTCTATAATTCCAACACACCCTGAGTGTTACGACAACATACTTTACAAAAGGATTCTGGACAGAATTTTACATCTTCCAGGGACCTTACTATAGGCTCTGTAAGTCCAATTAAAGCAAGGCAGGCACCCTAGGGCCCCCAAGGGTCTATGTCAAATGTTTAAAATATTAAATCCACAGGTTTTATATACCATAGAGGTGTCTTTGTGTTTTGCACCTTTTTTAGTACACATGCTGATTCATAAAGGGTTTTTAATTACTTCAAGCAAAGATGCTTCCACATAGAATTGAGAAAAGACTAAGGAATAGTACAATAGAGAAGTTATTATGCAAATGTGCAGCAATTGAAGCTCTTCTGCAATGAGGAGGTAGTATTAGAACAACTGAAAGGGAAAACAAGTATTTACTCTCTTAGTGCCAATTCAGTTTAACATAGAAAGTTAATGATTTCTATTAGGCCTCTAGTACTACAGGTTCAAGCCTTGGCAGGCTTAAGGTTTAACTATTCCTCAAAACCAGGAAACAGAAATATGAGCCTTAAAAAAGGCAAGAAGTCTGTCTTCAAATGTCTGCAGGTTTATCCTGTGGAAAGGAATTCAAGTGAAACTCGTTTCCTTCTCAGAGGAGGTATTCAATAAATGGCTCTTAATACTTTGCATTCATCTTCTGCAGACCTTTTAATATGCCCCCTTCTTAGAAGTCTTCTCGGTCAGAATTAATACTGATCTCATCCTGCATCCCCATAGTACTTTTCATAGCTTTCTAGAATTCAAATCTCACTCTACCTTGTATTGAAATTAATAGTGTAGTTTCCCATCTTTAGAATATGTGGGTGTTGCTGGAAGACGAGGCCCAATGGAGAGAAAGAGTATCCAAACACTATGTTTATAAGAGTAAAGGCTTTATTTCAGCCAACAGAGCAAACGTCATAAAAGAATTTGAAACGGCTGTGCTTCCCAGCTGGCTTGGTCTTTCCCTTTTTATCTCCAGTCAAAAAGTTCCAACCCACAGGTACCTGTCTCATGGGTCAGTTTGAATCAAGCGGGAGATGCTGTTCCAGACCCCACAGAACTATAGAATTTCACAGAAGTGGAAATTTCCATGTCCCAGGAAGTTAAGTCTACAAATTCCCAAGAGTTGAGTCACCATGGAGAGAACCCTCCAGGTGTATTCTTGGGTTCTCCTTGAAAAGACCTCTGTTCTCCTAGACCTCACCCTTCCTAGGTATCCTCTCTCAAGGTGACATGTAACATGCACGTCCAAATGGCTAGAGAAGCTATTTAAACCATAGAGACAGAGGCACCACCCATCAGAGAATCTGATTCAGTAAGTCCAGCCTGGAGACATATTTTTAATTCTCTGCTCATTAGGAAGTAATCACCCAGTATATCTGGAAGCCAATAATGGTTAAAATAAGGTATTCAAATAAAATTAGTAAGAGTTGAGAACTAGGCAAGGAATTTCATTTTGTGATTTGTACTAACAAACCAAGATCTATACCTGGTCATTAGACTTGCTAAAGATAAATAGCAATGAGATGTGATGATTAAAGGCACGAACTCAGTTAATCAGGAAGCTGAGACAGAAGGTTCACATGAGCCCAGGAATTGAGTCCAGCCTGGGCAATACAGTGAGATGCTGTCTCTCTCTCTCTACATTTGGATGGAAGGATGGAAGGATGGATGGATGGATGGATAGATAGATAGATAGATATGTGTGTATGTATATATATATGACATGTATATACACACATACATACTCATGATTTCTTTTTTTGTTGTTGTATTGTTGGGGATTCATTGAGAATATAAAGATCCAGGTTATATTGATTACATTTGTTAGGTAAAAGTCCCTGTTATAATTGTGTCCCACCCCAAAAAAGTGTGTCACACATGGTGAACCCCCCCACTGTCCTTCCCTGTCTCTGCTCTCTTCTTCTCCCATCCCCCCCCACCGTGTACTAGATCATTAATTGTCCTCATATTGGTATTGAGTACATAGGATTCTTGCTTCTCCATTCTTGTCATGTTTTACTAAGAATAATGTGTTCTACTTCCATCCAGGTTAATACAAAAGATGTAAAGTCTCCACTGTTTTCAATGGCTAAATACTTTTCTATGGTATACATATATCACAGCTTGGTAATCTATTCCTGGGTTGGTGGGCATTTAGGCTGCTTCCATATTTTTGCAATTGTAAATTGAGCTGTGATAAACAGTCTAGTGCAAATGTCATAATTCCTTTAAAAAATGAAATTAGGGGTTGAGCAGCCTGGATTTGAACTCTAACTCTATACTTTAATACTTAAGTGACCCTGGGCAAGCTACTTAACCTCTCCATGTTTCCATTTCCTTATTGGTAAAATAATCATCATAATAATGAGTAACATATGTTTGACAGAAGTGCTATATGGGTTAGTGATATATCTAAAGTGAATAGAAGAATAGAAAACAGTGAGTACAGTCTTAGTTAATAATAAATACTAGCTGAGAAACTTTTGTGAGTGGTCAAATTTACTTTTATATATAGCCTGCAAAACTCAACAGGTGATTCTAATGCAAAACTAGAGGGGCGCGCCAGAGATACAGGCAAACTTAGGTAGTTTTGCAGGTTTCAAACTTTTCCTCTTCCAAAGTAAAATAGATTCCCCTACAGCATTATGATAGCATTTATAAATAAGATTTCTGACAATCTGACCATCATGAATGCAGCTTTAGCAACATCTATAATTATCCTTTGGAAATTTGCCCTGAGCCGAGACTTGTCAGAATATATGTGAGCAGATTCTGCCTCAGAGATTTTTCTTTCTGCTGCTGTTCCAAATAAGTTAGTCATTAAGGGCACTGGAGGGGAAAAAAAAGTACTTGGATGTTGAACGGTTTAACAGTTGGCAATAATTAACATGATGAATAAAAAAAACACATAAGTAACACTTAAAAAAAATACTCTCCATAGGAAATTCCTCTTACTATAGGAATATAAAGTAAGAATACAAATATAAGTGTGCCAATTTGACAAGATTAATATTTTGAGAGAAATAATAATTAATACCATTTTTCATTGTGATTAATAGAAGAACTTGAAAACTAAATGGCTTTGTGACACAATTCAAATGAATAATTATGCATATGGTTTACTATATGAAAATATGGATCAAACTAACATGATTCATATGCTTGTAATTAAAGTCAAATTAGAATATATGTCACATTACATACATGTTTATGCATCTATATCTACAGAAGATACAAAAAATGTACGCACATTTTAAGAAAAAACTGCATTAAAATTATAATATATACCAATAACAAAAGATGAATACAAGTCATATTTAGCACATTGTAATTGCAGAAGTCAGAGGTGAATTATACAAATTTGCTACAGTTTTTTCCTTTATTGAAATGTGTATACATATTTTTGGCACCCTCTATTTATCTATCTATGTACCTATTTAACAGATATATATCTGTATCTATGCAAAATGCATGGGTAAGACAAAGGAAAATGTAGTTTCTTTACTAAGGAAGAATGAAAATTTTTCATTTTATTTTAATATTGGCTCATGGCTAAACCACTGAGTATAAAATCTAAGACCACATTCTCCCTTGACTATCTGGTAGAAACATTTCGGTAACAAACAGATGTAGGGTTTTTTCCTAAAATATTAGTTTTTAGGCTAAGCAGGCCATTTAAAAAATGAAGTCTAAGGGCGGCGCCTGTGGCTCAGTGGGTAGGGCGCCAGCCCCATATACCAAGGGTGGTGGGTTCAAACCCAGCCCCAGCCAAAACCTGCAAAAAAACAAAAATTAAATTTAAAAAAAAAATGAAGTCTAAGACTTAAGAGTACTTCAGGATAAATATCAAAATGCACCTACCAGGCTTCCTTAACCCTAACTCATTCCCATTTATCAAGCCACACTCAGCTTACAGGATACATTTATCCTTTTGCCATTATAACCTCTCTTTTGCAACCCATCCTGAATTCACCAGTCTGTAAAAGCAAAAAATAAGTTAAGTACCAAACCTAAGAAAATATATGTTACTAGCACCTAATCATCACTGTCATAATTCTCAACTTCCCAGGGGTCACTAATGGGTTTGAAGGGTCTTTGAGAACTTTAATGATCTTGTAACATGCAATAGCATCCCCCAGGAGTCTCTTTGCAAAAGTTTATACAGCTCAGGACACTTTTCACCTTAAAACATACTTCTCAGGCCTCTTCCAGTTCAGTCTACCACCCCAGTAGTTACCATGGCAATCCATAACCCATAATAATCAGTAAGAAAGGGCATTTGTACTAGCCCACCATGGGGGCTTTCAATATGGTTGGAAGCCCCCATCTGCATCAGGGAATGCCCAGTGCTCTGGCTCTTGATTTTCCACACAGAGTCCCATCCCAAATGACAACACTGCAGGACTTCACAGTGGTTAACCAAGAAATGGTGATATGGCAAACAATTCCAAGTCTAAATATATGCTAATTTTGAAAAAAAGAGTGAATGTATTTTAGATCAAAGGTGTATTTCATAATATTTTTATACACAACATTTTACATTACATTAGATGATATGTATTTAGCACCTGCCACATATCAAGAACTGTGCAAAGTCCTTTGCAAACGTTTTCTCATTTAGTCCTCAGAGAACGAAGCAGAGACTTAGAGAAGTTCCCCTTGCTGGTTGGTCTGTCAGGTGACAAAACCCTCTCTTTTTTTTCTTCCTTTCTTTTTTTTTTTTTTTTTTTTGAGACAGAGTCTCACTATGTCGCTCTCAGTACAATGCTGTGGCATCACAGCTCACAGTAACCTCAAAACTCTTGGGCTTAAGCAATTCTCTTGCCTCAGCCTCCCAAGTAGCTGGGACTACAGGCACCCACCACGACGCCTGGCTATTTTTTTTGTTGCAGTTGTCATTGTTGCTTAGCTGGTCCAGGCTGGGTTTGAACCCACCAGTCTGGGTGAATGTGGCCAGCACCTTAACCACTGTGCTACAGACACCAAGCCAACAAAACCCTCTTTCTTAAAGGGAATTCCCATCTATTTTGTAAAAGTTGTGAACCTCTCATCCGGAACCATTTCTATTTAGACTCATTCTACCTTCCTACTTCATGGATTTTTTTATGGCTTAGAGGTGGTGTCAAACCAGCAGACATATTTCGACCAGCATTCCATATGTGCTTTTGTTTTTGTTTTGAAGTAGTTGCAGACTTCTAAATCTTGGGATAGTTTCACATACAGATATGTATTTTAGCTTCTTTTGGAAAAGTAAGATATGTCAGCGATTGGCCAGGAATAAGAAGTTCTTCTCTTCAGATGGAAAATGAGCTCTCTAGTTCAGCATTAATATGATGTTGGGTCCCTCCGGCTTTTGAGTTCTCAGTGCCATGATTGAATATAACAGTTTGTTCTCTGGTTTTTAAACACTATCTGGGCATAGTTAGCAAATCTCTACAATCTACTAACCAATATAGCATAATCTTGCATAGCAATAGTGAATCCTCAGCCATATCTTTGCAAGTGCCATAATTTGAAGTATGTCAAAAGGAAAAACAGAAGGGCCCCTTGCCTAAGAGTAATAAGATCTGATGGGGGGAAAGCTTTTCCCCCCATCAGATCTTATTGGAGCACATTTCACCAAGAAATAGTTAGAGGATAATAGAATCTCATATAAAAGAATAATGTTACTACTCCCTTATCCAGAGTGCAGAAGCCTTTTTAAGGTTAACAGATGTGATGATCCAGATGGAGAATTACATTAAGCCTGATGACTCTATCCAACCGTCTACTCCAAAGCCCAAAGGCAGCGACACTGAACTGAAAGATGGAAGCAATGACCAGCCACAAGATTGCTTGTGAAGGGTAGGAATCTTGATAGTTAACTTCATCTGACAAGTAGTCAATTCCTTCAGCTTCAGTGTTGTGTTTTTTTCTTTGGGGACTGCAACCTCTGGCTCGATCAAAGAAGCTAATTAATGATAAACTCTGTTATAGGGAATTCAAACTGACAGCTTAATTCGGTACTCAGTTCTGACAACTTTGGTGTTGAGAAATTTTGCGATGTCCCATCAGTAAATTTGCAAGCACATCAACTGAGGTGTCCTAAATAATTACCCCTAAGTATTTCATGTGCGGGAATCTATCCTGCAGATATATTCACATATATGCTATGTCATTTATTATGGAATTATTTATAAATGAAAAAAATGGAAACTTTCTACATAATGTATATTAATTGCCAGTAGGGGAAAGGTTAAGTAAATTCCAATGCATCTCAATCTCCTACTAAACGTAAAGTACAAGAACGGTGGGAATTTTGTCTGTTTTCCTGGTAAGCACCAGAGGCTGGCAGACTTTTCCTGTAAAGGGGTAAAAAGTAAATTTTTTAGAATCTTTATTTCAACTACTCAACTCTGATTTCGTAGCAGAAAATAAGCCATATATAATACATAAAGAAGGGAGCCTGCTTGTGGTCCAATAAGACTTTATTTAGAAAAACATGTGGCAGAGGCTTGGTGCCTGTAGCTCAGTGGCTAGGGCACCAGCCACATACACCAGAGCTGGTGGGTTCAAATCCAGCCTGGGCCTGCCAAACAACAAGGACAACTACAACCAAAAAAAATAGCCAGGCATGTGGCGGGTGCCTATAGTCCCAGCTACTTGGGAGGCTGAGGCAAGAGAATCGCTTAAGCCCAAGAGTTTGAGGTTGCTGTGAGCTGATGCCATGGCACTCTACCCAGGGCAACAGCTTGAGAGTCTGTCTTAAAAAAAAAAATATGTTGCAGGCTACATTTGACTCAGGGCAATAGTTTGTCAAACCCCTGGTAACAGAAATCATAACATCTACATTGCACCCACCCACAAATATATTCATGCCCATCTTAGTAATGTGAGCTAACATTTACCAAATACTGTACCCTGCTAAGCCTGTCACCGGCATTAGTTAAGAGTAATTTTTATAACAAAATGATGATGAGGTAGGTGTTATTATTATTTCCATTTTCCAAATGTGGAACTGAGACAAGGTTATATAACTGCCCTTGCCTAAGGAGCTGCAAAGTGACAGAGCAGGGCTCCATCACCTCATTAAATCCATCGCCTGTCTGTGATAAGCTGGGCCATGTGGAGATGCAGCTCTAACTCATTAAGCCTGATATAAATGGCAGCCAAATTATCAGTAATGGCTCTCGCTTTACAGAAGTGCAAATGGAATTGCAAGGTTTGTGTGGCAGGTAGGTTCAGAGTGACCAACAGATCTCCCCTCTGGATCCCCTGAAGTTCATTATGACACTGTCTTCTAATTAAGTCACTGCTACATCAAGTCAAAACAGCAGCTTACATCTTTAAGGCATTTCTACATCTTCATTGAAACAGTCCCAAATCCTCACATCACTGATGGCTGCTTGAGTGTCACCCTCATCTACTCCCGACCCTGGAGATAAATTTATAGATCTTCCAGGGTAACAATGACAATTACACCTTGGGGAAGAGTGATCATTAATCTATTAATTCAGGCTGCCAGCTCAGACTTACATGCCTCCATAATAAATGGTTAAAACATCTAAAAATTAACTGCTTAACAAAGATGAGTTTGACAAGGCTCCAAATTGACAAGATCCTCCCCCAATATCCAAGCTATTTATTTTTTTACCAACTATATGTAGGAAGCTATAAAAATCTCTCTGAAAGACAACTGCCCATTAGCTGTACATTCGGAACAACTTCAGAAAGCTTCTCCCTACTGCTCCACTGCTATTTTCCTGCAAACCTCCCACTCACAGTAAACCAGAACTGCCTTCAACTTCTGGAAATCAGCTGGCAGACCAAACTAGAGCTTTGTCACACCAAAGGTAAATACACTCAGAAGTTCTCAGAGAAGCAATCAGGGAATTTCAGAATCAACTCTTCTGGCACACTTCCCTGACTCCTGCCAGGTTCTCTACACACAAAATGCTCAGTTGTCATAATTATTCCCCCATCGTAATTTATTAATAATGATAATACGACTACCATATTCCCTCAGTTCTAAAACACTTTTTTTATATTCCACTTCTCATGTTTCACATTTCTGAAATCAGGATACCTCTCACCTGTCATATATACATATATCAAAATAGTGATACTGCTGCTTCCTTTTTCCCTGAAAAAGTTAACAATGCATATTAAAATTTTCGGCATCTTGAAATCAAGAAAATGTGATAAAAACATGTATATGTAATAGGATTCTTTGATTGCAATCACCAGAAACCAACCCCACCTAACTTAAGAGGGAAATCACTGAGAGGATGAATTCCCACAGAATTGCTGGGAAGGCTAAAGGACCCAGCTCAGGAATGAGACCGCAAATAGGGTAGAGGAGCCACTTCCCCATTCTAGAAAGCTGCTGCCGTAGAGTCTAATGATCAACTTGTGTGAGTTTGCTGTGTTTCTTCTCTCTTTAACTTTGTGCTAAAGATTTAGTTCTAGAAGAAAGAGCCCACCTGCTCTGGGCTGTGTCTGGCCTGTGGCTGTGCTGGAGCGTGAGGCGGGGCCTGGTGGAAGGAGCTTGTAGTGGCCTCAAGGGTAACTTTGAGTTCCCTAGTGGCGAGGCAGAGAGACTCAGATTCTCAGCCTTCCTCAAAGATCATCCACTTAGTGGTAGAGAGGTGATCCCCTAAAAGAAAATTATGATATGATTAAGAAAGGCCCATTGCCATTCCTCATGCCCAAGATAATATAAATGTTTATATATGCGTATACATAGCCTGGGCCTCGGGGCACATGCTGGTAGTCCTTGGCTACTCAGGAGACTGAGACTGGAGAATCTTTTGAACCCAGGATTTCAGTGAGCTATGCTTATGCCACTACATTCAACTTGGGCAAAAGAGCTAGGACCCTGTCTCTAAACAAAATGAAGAAAGAGAGAGAGAAGGAAAGAAGGAAGGAAGGTGTGGAGAAGAACTCCTCAAGACCCTTATGAGAATATAGCCATCTGGATAGGACAGCTATGCAGACTAAGTGACATGGTTGTAGCAACCCCCTCCCTACACTCCTGGAATGCTTCAAGACTTCTGTTCCTGGGAAACATCAGGTATCTCCTACCCTGGTCCTGGATGACACTAGAGATAAGGCTCTGGTGCAAGATTAACACTTTGGGAGAAGGGAGTAATTCTGAGATCAGTCCCTGACACAGAATCATTCACTCTGTAGAAAAATGATCATTTCCCTCCTGCATTCCAACTACACTAATAAAAAGCCTTTTGAAACTGTGTGAGAAAGAGCTGACTCCTGGTCAGATACCACTCTGCACTTTTGCTTTCTCTCTTCTAATAAAACCTTTCTAATCCCTGGACCAACCTCCTCTCCTTTTTACAGACCTTTCCCCCCTCCACTACCCTATTCCATACTTCTCAGAAGGAAGGAAGGGGGCGGCGAGGAGGAGGAGGAAGGGAGAGGAGAAGACCAGAGGTGCTCACAACTAGATCTCGACTCCACTTTCTTATCACCTATAGCCTCTGGCGAGATGCTCTCAATAGCCCTGAGAGATAAGAATAATAAGAATTAGAGTCTTTGTTTTCCACAAGAGGATACACAGGCTAAGTGACCTAGTTTATAAGCTGGTATGTGAAAGAGCAGAAATGAAACAGCTTCTAACGCAGAGTTTATGCTAATTAAACTGAAGACCAATACAAGTGGAGAAAACTTTCCCATTGTAATCCTTCCTAATGCCTGAGGGGGCAGTATGTATGGATAATCCTTATTGACAAATTCAATCAGCCTGAAAAATAGCCCCCACTCCTTGGTGCCTGTCTTAGGGTCACAATAGAAACTTGGGAAGTAGAACCAGGTTCCCCTTGCTAGGTGATCTTTGACAGAAAATTTAACTCCTCGGTGCTGGGGTTTCTTCAGCTGTGAAACATGGGGAGCATTTTACTTGCCTAACAGAGACAAGATGTAAGAATGCAAGTATAAGTCCTTCAAAAAGCACTAAAGCTCTTTAGAGTCACACCTCTGTAGGTCATGATTTAGGTTTTCATTAAACCATTGTTTTTAGACCATAGTTTCTTTGGACTCTGACCTACTTTTTTAAAGAACCTATAATTTAACACACATGAGCTCATTAGGGCACAAAGAAACATTTTCATTCGTAGCAACCAACTGCCTGTGCTAAACTGTGAAATTCAAATTTTTTTTTACTGTGCATACCTTATGTTCACTAAATTATACCAGGAGAATAGCAAGGACTTGGGACTCGTGGGAGATCAAAGATTTGAGGGAAGCAATTGCTAGTTGATTTCAGGTGAAGAACTTAACACAGCCAAGAATGTGGGTTTGGGTTCCAGGCCAGATGCTAACACAGGTTCTTCATGGTCATTTAACCTTGAGCAAGCCACAAAAAATCTCTAGTCTTCATTTTTCTACTCCTAAATCAAGAATTAAAAAAGATATTTTATGCTGGACATGGTGGCTCATATCTGTAATGCCAGCACTTTGGGAGGCCAAGGTGGAAGAGTCATTTGAGGTCAGTAGCTGGAGACCATTCAGGGTAACATAGAAAGACCCCATTTTTACAAAAAAAATAATTTTAAAAATTAGCTGGGTATGATAGCACACACCTGTACCCAAAGCTACTAAGGAGGCTGAGGCAGGAAGATTGCTTGAGCCCAGGAATTTGAGGCTTCAGTGAGCTATGATTGTGCAACTGCACTGTAGCCTAAGCAACAGATCAAAATTCTGTCGTTTAAAAGAAATAAATAATATAAAATGCATATTTAATAACATTATTTCAAGGCTTAGAAATTACATATTTAAAATATCTGGCACTTAGTAAATACCTAGGATACCAAGATAGTAGTTGTCATCATTATTATTATCATAATTATTATGTGAAGCATGCCATTCATCCTCACAAAATTAAGAGATGCTGTTTTCAATAGGTATGGGAAGTGAACCTTAGAAAATTTAAATTACTTGCTTAAGGTCAGAGCACATACTAAAGTATGCCATTATTACTGTTAATATGATTGTATTTTTATTATTTATTATTGGATATCTCCAAAGACAATTTCGAGTAAAATTTGGAGAACATCAGACACAACAGCCATCTCTCTGAGTAGCATTCAGTCCAGTAGGGAAGGAAGAGGATATCAGATTATGAGGAGCCAGCTTTGAATTTAGGGCGACCTCTTCTAAGTCATGTTGTTGACAGACCCAGGAGTCCATCTGCCTGCCACCCAAGTCAATCAACAGAGAAGCAGTTGAGAGAGCAACAGTTTCACTTTTATTTATAAAAAAGCCAGCAATCCAGGAAAGCAGTGGGGGTGTCTCCCCAAAGAGTAAAAAAGGGTAAACATCAGCAACATTCTTACTCATCATCGTATACATTAAACAGATGATTCTTCCTCATAGGTTACAAAGTCATAGGTATCTTCCCATCTCCGAAGCATTTTTACTTTAGACTTCAACACTGCTGGGTGCACAGAGTGTCTTGGATCCTTGATAGTACCATAGAGTCCAGTTCCCCAACTTATTCATGGCATTATTCATTTAATAATGATCATCCCATGAGATGGCTTCAAAGATCAAATATATAAATGTACATGACAATACTTCATATAGTATAAAATATTCTGAGGATATTTATGCTAATATTGATTGTATTGCAACTACCAGGAGCTAAGTCATAGCTAGGGGCATAGATGCTATCTTAGTTTCTAATAGATGAAAGAAGAGTGAAAAAATGTTTCTGGCTCCACTGAAAGAAAAGCATATTTCAAACTCCTCCCAATGGCAAAAAAAAAAAAAGGCTTTGATCCAAAGTGTTGCATACTTGGGCACAGTAAACTGCTTCATAAATCTGTTTCTCCAGGATCAGAGAATCCAAAAGTAACAATGTACAATGTAGATGTGATTATTCCTGTGTCATTTTGTTATTAAAGCACCACATTAAATTTACTTCCATTACGGCATTCTCATGGCCTCAACATTGCCACCTATTCTCACTTGCCTTAATTATCTTATGAAACTAGGAAAGATGAAAAGAACTTTTCTCGGCACTAGTCCCTGAAGCTGTGCCTTCCTGTCAATGGAAACTTACCTGATAGAAATCTGGTTAATTAAAGGAGATTTATCAGGCCTTCATTAGCCATGATGACAGCCATTTGGCAGGCCCTGCAATTCATTGAGCAGTTCTGTGTGAGCACTTACACCTTCAGAACCCATGCTCTGGAGTGGCAGGCAATTACTCACACCTGGTTGGCCTGGCCCACTTATCTTCCTAACAGCACAGATCATAAATGCTATATTTGTAGATGGAACCCAACAGAGGTTACTGTTTGGCCCCTCAAAACAGAAGATCCTAAAGGTATTCTGGGGATCAGTGTGAATATTTATGCATCTTTCCAACAAAGCAAATTGGGGAGTGCGTGCTACAGATTGCAGTAAACTTAGTAAAAAGCACAATCATCTTGTGCTACCTGTGAGGGAATATTGGCAAGAAAACAGACTCCAATGATGATAATTAGTGGAATCAATAGCTCATAAATTCGTCGTGGAGGAAACTGGATTGAGATGCCTTGGACTATATTGCACAAAACACGGTGTCACCATGTGTGTTAGAACTGTCTGCTAATCTAATCAGTCTATAATTTATGAGAACTAAAATAAAGTTTTTCTTTTTTTAAAAAAAAAGTTTTTTTTTTTGTTTTTTTTTTTTTTGAGACAGAACCTCAAGCTGTCACCCTGGGTAGAGTGCTGTGGCATCACAGCTCACAGCAACCTCCAATTCCTGGGCTCAAGCAAGTCTCTTGCCTCCACCTCCCAAGTAGCTGGGACTGCAGGCACCTGCCACAACGCCCAGCCAATTTTTGGTTGCAGCCGTCATTGTTGTTTGTCGGGCCCAGGCTGGATTTGAACCCGCCAGCTCAGGTGTACATGGCTGGCGCCTTAGCCCGCTGAGCCAAAAAATAAAGTTTTTCTAAAATATTAAGAAAGACTATATTCTGGGTTGGCACACACAGGACTGGGTAGACAGATCAGTAGAGTCACCAAAAGACAAGCCATGTGAGGACAGGACTACGTACATGTTATTCTATCCCAAGTGCTTAGTACAATCTCTGGCATACTGAGGCACTTTATAGACTTTGGTTGAATCAATGAAGAAAGTCCAAAAAAGTAAACCAGCTACCTAAAACCAGAGGCCAACATTGCCCTGGTCTTCAAATGGTTTTTGAGAAAGCAACTCTTCCCTGGTTGCTCTATTTAGCTAAAGCACTTTATCCAAGTATACAGGAACATTACCAGAGTCCCCCAAAGTATCGAGGGCACCAGAAGACTTCCATTTAGCATACAAAACTTGGAAAAGAATTATCCTAAGTATCTACTATGATCTGAGCCTCTCTTTCAGTCTTCCCCTCCAAACCCCAATTCCAGGTGGCTATTTCTGCTTTGCAAGATCTCATTCTCATATCCATCAGTTCTTACCGCATAGATCCTTTGTACCAACTATTTTTGCAAAGCGATGCAAGTTTTAAAAAAAAAGTTTGACCAAGATATTTTAACAATTTCAATAAAATATATAAGAACAGAGCTTAGGAGTGAGACTTTTTTTGTTTCTTTGTTTGAAAAAAGTTATATTAGTGCAGCTTTTCCAGCTTAAGTTAATATTGCTCAGTTAATCCGTCATTAAACAGAGTTCATACTCTGTAATTAAATTTAATACATAGTCACTCAAATCTATAGTGTTTACCTATGATTAATAAAATTCTGTTCATGCAGATTTAGAAAATACTTTTCTATGAGAAATGTTTATGATTATTAAAAATAATTGTTGTCAGGTAGACTAGAGCATATAAACAATATTTAAATGCTAATGATCTCATTCTCAGCACCTGCATTCTATACTGCACTGCTTTGGATATTTTTCCTAACCAACCAATTATTCCTTTAAAACTTTAATATGCACGTGGTTCTCTGAAGACTCTGGTTAAAGTAAAAACTCTAGCTCTCTCCCAAAAAGACTCCAATTTAGTATTTCTGAACAAAAGAGCCCAGTAATTTTCATTTTAAACAATTATCTCAACTGATTCTAATAATGCAGTAGGCTAAGGTCTGGATGTGGATTTATTTTTGAACTGCCCATTTATTCTAGTCACAATTCTGAGACACAGAATAAAGTGCTCCAAAATTATAGTCAGAAAATTAATATAGGACATATATAAAAATAAAGGGGACTGAGAAAAGAAATTTGGGAGAATTACTTGTTCCTTCTTAAAAAGCATGAAGTTTACACCATTAAAAAAAAATGAAACACATTTGAACAAAAAGCTCTTGCTTCCATTTTTATTTTCAAAATCTTCATTTTATTTGGGCTTTAGCAGGAATATTCTGCCCTTCAAAAGATTATAGAGGAATAAGAAAAACAATCAAGTAAATTATCGGCCAAATATATAAAGCAGAACACAGTGCCTGATAAATAGTATATTTGTAATAAATATTTGTTGAATAAAAGAGCTATTGCATTAATGAACAATGAATAATAGTTCGGAGAAATATATTTTTACAAACATTAGGATTTTCTATTTAACAAAGTTTTCATATAATTCTGGGGCCCATTCTGTAAAACTATGTATCAGTTGACAATAGTGCTATTTTGAAGATTGTAGCCAGTAATCTTTTCACTACAAGTGGTAGAAACTCAAACTCAAGGAGGCATTAGCAGAAGATAAAGAGAGAGAGAATAGAGAGATTTACAAAAGAGGAAATAACAAGAGTAGATCTTTGGATTTTAGGTACAGCTGGATCCAGGAGCACAAAACATTGTTTTCAAAGCTCTAGTTCTTCTATCTCTCTGCTTGCATCTCTGTGTTTGCTTATTCCAAAGCAAGATAGCTACCATCATCTCCAATCCATATCATATCCTACCAATAATCTTACCAATAGAAAGAAAAAACAATTCTTTCATCTCAGCAGCACAAGCAAAATTCCCCAAATGAGTTCTGATTGTACCTGATTAACACGTCTTATGCCTGAACCAATTAGTGTGGCCAAAATACTGAGACACATTGCTCCCTGAATTTGGAGCACGGCTAGCCACACCTGAACAACAGTGAGCTAAAAATGAAGGAATTAATTATAGTTCCAAAAGAAAAACGAAGGTGCTACCACGAGAAGGAAGAATCTGCTCTATGAAAGTCTACTATAAACGCTGTCAAACAGAAGCCCTACCAAATGAACCAAGAGAAATGGGCTTCAAATAAAAATTCACAGAGCAAAGCAAGTATACACTTTGTGGTATTCCCAGGTCAGATGCATGTGTAAACACCTGTGTAGTCATCAAAGAAAAAGGAAGAGAAGAGAAAGAGGAAGAAGGAAAAGGGGCGAGAGGATAAAAAGAAATTTGATATATTAAGGTGAGAACAGTCCATTTGGTATACTTCTTTGCTCTCCTACACTGAGATAGGCTGGAGGGGAATAGAATGGTAGGGCTAGAAGGACCTTGAAGATCATCTAGTCTAATGGGATTGTAAATGAAAAAAAAAAATCAGTTTCAGGATTTAGTCCCTTTCTACTTGTCCATTCCCATCGCTTAGCACTCCTACCTAAGCACCCCTTCTATTTTTCAGTGTAGTACCCAAGTGGCTTTGAGCACTAGAAAAGTGGCTAGTTCAAACTGAGAACTATATTTGCAAGTGTAAAATACTCAGAGAATTTCAAAGACTTAGTATGGAAAAAGTAGTATAAAATGTCCTGTCAATATTTTATATTGATTACGTGTTGAAATGATAATCTCTGGGATATTTGTGTCTAAATATATTATAAAAATTTATTTTACATATCTCTTCTTTTTAAATGTGACTTCCAGAAAATTTAAAAGTTCATATATCACCTTTACTCTGACTCACAATTGTAGCTCATGTTAGGTCTTAGCGGGTAGTTTTATCGAACTGTTCTATCCACACTGCCTTGGAATGGCTGGAACACATCATACTCGTCCTAGTTTCCTGGCCATTGTACTTGTTGTTACCACCATCTGGAACACTCCTGGCTCCTGTACATCCTGCAGGGACCATCACAAATCATCCTATCAGGAAGACAGTACCTGACCCTATGTTGCCTGAGTATGTGTTCTCACAGCTCCTGACCATCCTATTCCTCAACTCGTGTTACAGGTATTACCATTCCCTCAATCGTCTGCCTTAAGGCCCCTGAATTGAGGGGCCATGTTTTCTCATTCATCACTATATCCTAACCACAATGCCCAGCACCTACTAAGTGCACCATTAATATTTTCTGGGCTACTATTGTATAACTGGTGTTAAATTACTCTCTGATCGTTCTTCCCAGAAATGCAGGTCCCCGCTGGCCTTCCAGGAGCAAGAACTGTGTCCTATGTTCAAATTTCTGGTCTTCCGGTTTTCTAGAACTTATGGTCCCTTTTCTAACACCAAAATGGTAAGACTGGTTCATTGGCATTTTCTTCCTTATAGGTAACACGATGCAGGGGTTTTATTCCCAGAGAACTGAAAGAGGATCCTCTAAAACAAACCACAGGAACATGTTTTATAGCTAATATGTATCTACAATCAAAAAGCTTGTGATCTAAGCATCAAGATAAATAGCCATGACAACATTTAAAACACACACTATATTTACTTTCCAGCATTTTAATTATAAAATCAATAGACTGTTAATGACTCAAGCATCAGCTTGCTCATTGGGAATTCCACAACTTTTCTTTTTGAGGCATAAATTCATAAGTTGCTCAGCTTACCTAATTTGTCAGAACAGTTTCCATTAGTAAATATGAATATTTAATGAGAAGGAAAACTGGAATAAGCCACGTCTCTTAAGCATCTAATGACTTACTGGAAGAAATGAAATATTAGTGAATTATCTCATTTACTCTTTTCCATCATACAGCAATCATTGGCAGATGTCTTTGAATGTTTCTTCTTGCTCTGTTTTAAAGTGGGATTTTGTTATGATGTGTTTATTTGGTTGTGGAATTTTGCCTGTTTGTTGGGTAATAAGGATATTAGTGATATACAGAGTGTTTCTCTAGATATGAACCAATTATAAATATATTTTACATTTTCTCAAAACCTTCATTGTACTTTTTATTCCTACAATACTGCATTATAAAGGTAATAATTAGATATGTATAAGTATAATACCACTTTTATATTTAAGTTAATCTTCCTTGCACTTGTGGCTAAAAAAAAATGCCTTCACATACTTTATTTCATTCGCCTCTATGCACCAGAACCAAGAATCAACTCAAGACTTTGTTTAGTGATACTGTTTTTCTGCCCAAAGCCTCCCTGAGACCTGGTATACCTTAGAAAAAATTTCCTGTTCAACTTGGTTTTATTATTTGCCTCTTTCCAGTTCAACTCAGAGTGCTTGGCATACAGTAAGTATTCATTAAAAGTTAATAATATTATTCTTTCTCATAAAGCCAGGTTACTAAATATAAATGGAAACTTTTTAAAAGTTAAGTTCTATTTCACTGAGATTTTTACTGTATGCTAGTTATTCTCTTTTTAATGGATATAACTAAACCTCTTATTCTATGGCTCTAAATTTATACATTCAGCCTCTCTATGATTCTATGGTTCTGTAAAGCAGATGGCAAATTCGTTGAGTGATGTCAATAGTAGAGGTTCCATATAATTGCCATAAAACAAACACTGTAATTGTTTTACTAGAGCTTCTGTAATGGTACCAACTAGTATGGACTATTTTTTATGGGCCAATAGCATGGTAGTGTGGATTTTATGCCTTTTGGTTTCAGGTAAGGCTGGATCACCTTTAGTTTTATTTTTTTATTTTCTTTAGTAGAAAATTTTTATTTTTATTTTATTTTATTTTATTTCATTATATTTATCATTAAATCATAGCTGTGTACAATAGTGCAATCAAGGGGTACAATGTGCTGGTTTCATATACAATCACCTTTAGTTTTATTTGCTTGTTTTCACTAGCTTTTTTCCACCTTTCTAATTTTTTTCACTTTTAATTTTCAATTCCTTTCTAAAACAGAGTGCCTAAGTCTACTTTTGCTATATTGTTAAGTATCTGCCTGACCCCAATTCTTGACAATAGCCTCAGAATTGAACATTAAGAGATATCCTGAAACAAATGTTTTCAACCTTTAGAGAAGATCATATACTACTTTTTCATTTTTCTAGAAAATATATTTGATTTTGTTCATAGAGATAAAGTACATCCTTATAATAGTGATCTTCCAGTCCAGAGTAGAGGCCTATCAACCCTATAGTCAATCTTGTTTGATCAGAAAGACAAAAGTTTTTCCGAGTCATAGGAAAGCTGGGAAATCACAGGCAGAGAGGAAATAGAAGGTACAAGTGGTCTCGCACCATAATCTTTTATGTTAGAGTGCCTAATATGTACAAAATACTGTATAGGAAAGTTTCATTACTCTAATTTATGTAGTATAATGTTTTAGAAATTGAATTCCATATTGGTTGGTATGTCACAGTGAGTAAAAACTAGCTATAAGTATTAATAACTAGTCTATTACAGCTACAATTAGTTTGCTACAACTAAACTGTATTAGTTAGTTGCTATTGCTGTAATAAACTCTAATACTTAATCAGCTATTGAAAATAAAAGTTTATTTCTGATTCACTTAAATCTAAACTCAGAGTTCCTATTCTGCAGGGATTTCTCTTCCACATGGAGATTCAGGGACCTGAGCTCCTTCCAGCCTGTGGCTCTCTCATCTTTATCACGTAACTTCTAAGGTTAATACCGTGTGTGCTTCAAGCTGTGGAAGGGGAAAACACATGTAAAATCCACACAAAAGGATTGTATGGGCCAGCATGGGAGTCTCTCATAATTATACTGCTGACCATTTAGAACCTCATCACATGGACACACCTAACAGCAAGAAAGGCTGAGAAATGTGGTTTACTCATGTGTCGGGGGTGGAAAGGAACAGAAGTCTCTGCTATAAGCTTTAAAGTCAGATAAACTATGGCTTGAATCCTGACTTCAAAGTTGACTATGGGATCTGGTAAAAATAACTTCAGCTCTGAGTTTTTTCTTTTGTAAGAAGAGAATTATAATAGTATCTTTATATGATTTACATGGTAGGTTGTGAGGGTAAGTTATATAATATTAATAACAAACTTTCAACATTTACTAGGTTTTTCTTAAGTGTCAAGTAACATCCCTAGTTCTTTCCATGTAATTTCATATAATTTCAGCAAGCCACCTATACAATAAGTATTATTAGCATCTCTTTAGACTCAAGTTGTAGTAGATCGAGTAAAAAAAAGCCAATGATTGTTCATGCTCCTCCCTCCATTTCTACATCGTGTACAATGAGGTTTTACTGCAATTTTCATCAAAATATGGGGTCTGTTTTCACCCATCCCATGAATCTTAGCTGGTCTTAGGACTTGCTTAAGCAATTCAACAAAGGTTGCATGGTGTCAATTCAGAGCTTACAATGCAAAAAGCCTATATGTTACCACTTGTGTTTTGGATCCCTATAACCACAAAAGTCCAGGCCCCCTTGGTAGAGGATAAGAGACCACGCATAGAAGAGCTGGCCCAAGGGGCTATCCTGGACTGCCTCATGGCCCCAGAAAACTCACTAACTCATTAGAGATTTATGAGCTACCCAAAATGAAACAAACCTAGCTGGGCCCAGAGCAGAACACCTCCAATCAATGTACAACACTCATGAGCTTAATAAATTCTGTTGTAATCTGCTTTAACTAGACTTCTTATACAGCATTATTTGTGTTATTAACTCAGACAGAAGCTCTGAGAGGTTGCATTACCAGCTTAAAGTCACATGTCTAATAAGCAATAGAACCAGGAATGGAATCATAATCTTTGGAGCATAAAACCTATTCCTTACCTATTACCATATGCTGAGATAATTGTGTTGTCAACTTGGCTGACATGCTCAACATACAAAAGCCATTAGTGCTGTTCTCTACAATACAGGGCAAAAACCATGTCAGTTGCTCACAATTGTTTCTCCAAAAGTAGTACTGTACCTGATACATAACAAGGCTTCAGTAAAGATTTATTGAACAAAGGATGGAAGGTTGGCTACTCAGACAAATCAGCAATAAAGCCTGCCCTTGAAGAGCTGAGAATCTAAAAGAGAAGATCAAACCCAGACATAAAGAATGGTAATTTAAAATGAGAAGGTTAAATGCCATAGGCAAGGAATCAGTAGAGCATTCTGGGAATTCAGAGGCAGGAGGCATTATTACTACATAGGAGGCAATAAAATATTTCACTGGGATGATACTGTTTAATGTTATCCTGGACTTAGAACAGATGGAGACTATGAGTTTGGGGCATTCCAGCAAGGGAACACCATGACTGACTCATGGAGGTAAGAAACAATGCTGTTAGGCGGCACCTGTGGCTCAAAGGAGTAGGGCGCTGGTCCCATATACCAGAGGTGGCAGATTCAAACCCGGCCCCAGCCAAAAACTGCTAAAAAAAGAGAAAAAAATGCTGTGAGCACAAGGAAATAGTAGCTTTTGTTGGATGAAAAATAAATTCAGTCTATTTCATAAGTCAAAGACTTTATGTCAGTGATTTTCAACCAGTGTGCTACAGCACACTGGTGTGCCAGGAGAGGCTCTTAGGTGTGCTGAGAAAATGTTCAATGATCATTAATTAAATTATTTTTGAAAGAAGTTCAAAGCACGGTAAGTATATTCTTCTTTTTACTTTTTTTTGATCAACATAATTTAAGTCTGGAAATTTAACTATAGGTTCAAGTGTGCTATGAGATGAAAAGATTGAAAAACACTGCTTTATGTAGACAAATACCCCACTCTGACAACTGGCTGTATCACATTCCTTTGGGTCTTCTATTCTTTATACATTCAACAATTCTTAAATTCGTTTATGCATTCATTCAACAAACATCATTCTATCTAAGAACATAGGTAGACAGATACCATTTCCAAAAATTAGAAGAGAGAAAGCATTTCATCCACTCATTTTAAAAGAGCATAAGATCTTAAAAGGCAAGGATTACTTTTATACTTCTCCTTCACTTCTGAAAGCTTCTGTTACAGAACAGTGTTTAAATGTGCACTGAACACACAAATACACAAAATGCCAGCGGTTTTAAATTATAATAATTTAAAAGTTTAGCAAAAACCGATCCATTTACCCAACATGAAGTTTAATTAATGTTCATTATCTATTACTTCTATAAAGCTTAATTGTATTTCTCATTAAAGAAACCTAGCAATAATGGACATCTTTATGTTCCCTTGCTGTGCTGGCATCAAACTTAGGAATTTGACTAATATATGACCCCTGCCCTCAAAGAACAGAAAGAGGTAAGTGCCAGAGACTCTTCTAAATGAGGATCCAATGGTCAATAAGATAGAGAAAATTCTTATCCCCACCAGGTTTTCAGACCAGAAGGGGGATACCTA
The DNA here is from genome assembly GCA_963574655.1 of Perodicticus potto. Classification (NCBI taxonomy): domain Eukaryota; kingdom Metazoa; phylum Chordata; class Mammalia; order Primates; family Lorisidae; genus Perodicticus; species Perodicticus potto. The sequence continues at coordinate 36,505 of CAUYRH010121866.1, read as the reverse complement.
CAATTAAAAAAAAAAAAAATTCAATTATAAAAGCATTAAGATAATTCCAAAAAGTCACATGTGCTTTAAGATAATAAGACAATATAATATGACAGAAGGCTATTCTCTAACTTCTTTAAATGGAGAAGCAAGAATCCAGTGTACTCAATTCTGATATGAGGACAATTGATGCTAGTACATGATGGGGGACAGGGAAATTGGGGAGTGGAGAGACGGAAGGAGGATGGGAGGTGGGAGGTCACGGTGTGTGACACACCTCTTGGGGGCAGGACACAATTACAACAGGCACTTTACCTAATAAATGCAAGCATGTAACCTGGTTCTTTGTACCGTCAATGATTCCCCAACAATTAAAAAACAAAAAAATCAGTGTCAGACATTGTTGAAAGCAAGAATTTTATGAAGTTACATAAGATTCCTACAAAAAATGCCCAGTTTGCTTGTCAGAAGATGACATTCTTGAGCTTGAAAGTTGCACATTTGAATACTGTGTTTAACCGCACTGTATTAATAAAGTTTTTCAGTGTGCCAAAAATAAAATAAAATAAGACTCAAGGAAGACTTTCTGAAGAACTGACATTTAAGCTGAGGATAGACTGACAAAAAGGAATCAGCCAGTGGATAATTTGAGGACAGAGTGTTTTAGGCAGTATGAGTGGCAATTTCAATGGCCGTACATCTGGAATAAACATGGCTATCACAGAGACAGCTAACTATTTCAAGTGAGGTAAGCACCTTAAAAGAATTTAAAAAGAGATTGGCACACTGACAACTCAGTGATTAAAGTGCAAAGCCAGCCACAGAACTCCGTTGAGATAATCTCACCCAGAGCACTATCAGAGTGAGTGTGTGTGGGGGATGGGGAGGAGACTGTGAATGTACCTGCTCTGCTAACCACAAATTATTCTTAGCTGTCAACCATGAATTGGAGGCCACCCCTAACTGGCTTGACTTTCTTTCTCACTATCTGTCATGTTGTCAAGTTCTTGCCCGTGCTACAATGGCAATCTTAACCACCACATCCCACCTTTCATTTCACTCCCACCAATATCTGTCCCCAAAGAAGACTCCTTAGCTTCTTAATCATCAGCTGGCATCCTTTTATTGATGAATGTAAGGTGTGTGCTCTTCCTTCTGCCAAATTAAGCTGTTTGTGGTTATCACCCAGGGAAGCAATTAGCTCATCGAGAGCAAAGAACTCCATTTAGGAGTTCTGTATTAATCACCTACTGAGATCTTAATTGAAATTTTTATATTATCCATGAAAAATTATCTATATAGATAATTCTATCAGTCTATCTCTGTCCATAACAGGGACCCAGGGATGCATGCTTTCCCTGTCAGACACATTTTCGGCTCTCATGTACAATCCTTGAACACTGACGTAAACTTTAAAGTTAGAATTTGGGAAGCCATATTTTTGTGTGAGCTCTCTAGTTGTTTTCACCAAAAATTTATACAGGTGCCTATTTAAACAAGGGCCAAAAAGCAAATGACTTCACTACAGGGAGGTGGAGACAAATCAACATTCAAATGGTAACATCTTTTCGGAGCCCTTGGCTCCAGTGTTCTGCCTATTCATTTTCAATGTCTATCATAACCTTGATTCCAACTAATTGCTATAGTTTGCTTGGGGTGAGGGGGTCTATATTTTCCATTAGAGTATAATATCAGTAAGGTAAGAATTGTACCTATCTTGATCATCACCAAGTGTCCAGCCACGGTCTGGCATATTTATATTCATAATTTGTTGAATTAATAAATGAAGAAATTCCTCAGAAACACTTTTCCCTCCAAAACAAATTCATGCAATGAATCCAATGCTCTTATACTATTCCTGCCAATCACAATATTAACCACCACACACTACACCCCCATGCAAGAACACAACCTGGGCATCCTGATACATTTTTCTATACAATTGCAATTTTTGAAGAAAATCCAATCTGGGTACAATTATAACGTAAGATGGCACGTGCTGTAAGTGTAAATTTCATAAAATTAAACAAATGGCAAAAAAATAAAAAAGGAGAAAAAAAACAAAGAAAAAGATAGAAATACATCTTCTACTGCCTCATTCACACTGGTAGTTTCCATTTGTATCTAGAGCAAGCTTTGTGGGGGAGCACAATCTTTCTTCATGCCATAGTCTTCACACACATGTAAGTCCCCCTGTTGTATTCAGGGTTCTTACAAAGTATCTCGGACTCTACTCAGTTTTGCAGATTGGGAACTAGGGATACAACTTACTTTATAGATGTCATAGATTTCTTTATCCATTAGGATACATATTTTATGACAGATGTGAATAGTGTCTTTGTCTAATAAAATCAGCATATAATGCCAATTTTTCAACGGTTGGAAGCACAGAAATTGAGGAAGGGGTGGCAGCAGAGGCCCTGCTAGGACAGTTGTCCTCATCTGAGTTGGAGATGGATGCATTTACTCTTCAAGACAGCACATCTTCTACCTTCCTTTTATATCATTTCCTGGTCCTTGGACCAGGAAGCTCCCCTTCTCCTTCCAACTTTGAAGATATTTTATTCCATATTTCTGCCTTGTCTATATTCTTTTAGAGATGGAAAAAGAAGGGGTATAAGGCTAAGAAGCTAATGAATAGAGGATTTCAAAAAAAACTCTACCTGTCCATCCTGTCTGTCTTGATTTGGACATGGAGTGCTGAAAGATGGAAGGGTGGAAAAGCAACTGGCTATCTTGCTGCCATATGGAGAAGGTCTGCCTGGAGTAGGGAAGAATTAAGATGATCAGACACAGCAGAGGTAGAGTATGAGAAGAGAGGGACTGCCCTGAAAATGTAGAATCCAGCCCCAAGTCTCCTAGGCCTTCATTGCTGCAGCAACTCCATGTAGTCTGAGGGCCACTCCAGTGATTTTCCTACTGGTATAAAGTGATCAGTTCAGAGTTAAGTTTAATCACTTACAGCCCAAAGACTCTTGATTAATTCAGTCATCATAATAACTTTCTATTAAGAGGATTAAGATAGAAATAAAAATGAAAGCTACAATTATCCATAAAAATAAAATGTAAGACCTCAATTCAAGAAATTCACAACTTTCCCATTAGCTGGCATTCAGTATGTGTCATATGTTTATGCATGCTGTGTAATGTTATTGATGGGTTTAGAACCAAGTCCTGACACATAATAAGCATTGATTAAATATTAGGTAGCAATAATTTTTAAGCCTGTACATAATTAAATTAATGGTCTCATAATACCTAGTACAATGTTTTACTACACATTTGTGACAGTTGATATAAATGATATTTTCCGTTGTTTTTATTGTGGGCGGTTGGGGTAGTTTGGTTTTTGAGTGCCTTTTTAAGCGGTGGAGTACCTATGTATCAATTCCAATAAAAATCCCAATTTTCTTTTGGTAAATAATACTGCCAAGAGGGAGAGCATTTAACCTAGGTGGGGACAGTTAGACATGCTTACTGGAACTTAAATCTCAAAAATAATGAGACAGAGAGAATTCAGAAGTGGTGGAGCTCAGCCATTCATCTGCGGTGCCCTGAGAGGACCATCTGTGAGTGATGACATCATTCCCCCAGACTGTTCTGGTTCTTGCCAATTCCCAAGCCTGGTTCACCAGCCACTCATTGAGTAGGCACACCATGGACATCCTCCCAAAAGTTCCTTATGGCTTTAATTGGCCAGAGAAAATTTGTCTAAATTTCATCTAAAGAATCCACCTCGTTCACAAAGCATCATCTTTAGCCATTTGATTCAGTTTCCAGTAATGAATAACTTTAGTGTTTCTTAGAGAGTTGGGTACTAAGCTTACTTCTAATATGTAACTTATCTCCATTATATAGATAAGAAAACTGAGGCTATCTGAGGTCAAATAACATTACCAAGAGCCACAGCCAGTATGTAGTAAGGATGGAATTGTCATCTGATAACCAATATTCTTTATTCTTTCCCTGTAACAGCAAAGCTCTTTTTCTTGGAACTGAGAGCTACTCATTATTGCCTACTCAGCCTAAAAGAACATAGAGATCACATGTAAAATCACCTGCACCCTAAGTGTTGATATACCATGATAATTCCTAATAATCACCAGGTTACCAGGCAACCAGCTGTAAGGTGAATAGCCCACAGGGAAGATGAAATAAATGGAGGAACTAATTGATCCATTTTATTTTAGAATTTTGCCTCAGATCCTGCTCTTTGCCATTAGCTTTCTCTTAATAATGAAATACATACATTTATTTTTCTGAAATCTTAATAGATTATACTTCCACCCACAAGAATTTATCCATTGTTTCAATAGCATCAAAGCTTGCTACATAAAAACCAATTTTGTATAAATTTGATGTGGATTCTCATATTAAAAGATCAGCTTAAAGTTTTGCAAATGATATTTCCATACGATCTTACACCAGCTTCTTCCTCAATATTTCTTAAGAGATGTTGGTTAAAATAAAGTCAACTGAGCAATCATTAAACCTCCATACAGAAGATACATGTTTTTAATGATTGTGTTAATAAATCACCTTGGCTTTTTAATAAATCACCATGGCTCGTTAATAGCTACTTAAAAGCTCTTTTACCAGTCTGATTTCTTTCTTTTTGTTCTTATGTATCCTTTAAAAAATTTTCTTCCTTATTACTCTTACACTTCAAGTCACAGAAACTCTTTTAAAAATACATTATCCACACTTTCCTTTGTACCTAAAACTACATAAACAACATAAAAACACATCATTTGCACATGCACAAATATCCCCCCAGTCTAAAAACACATCTGAAGTGAGCAAATTTAGAAATGATCATATTCTCAATGATGAAGAGAAATGAATAAGTTTAGAAAAGTTAAGTAACTAAATAATATATGACAACTTTCCAAGTCTAGTGAGAGATTTAGATATCCAGATACAGAAGGCTCAGCCATCCTTAAGCAAATACAGGCAAAAAGGACTTTGTGGTAGCACATTATAATCATATTGTTTAAATATGTGGCTCAAAGGGCTACAGCGCCAGCCACATACACCTGAGCTGGTGGGTTCGAATCCAGCCCGGCCCACCAAACAACAATGACGGCTGCAACCAAAAAAAGGCCGGGCATTGTGGTGGCCGCCTGTATCCCAGCTACTTGGGAGGCAGAGGCAAGAAACTTGCTTGAGCCCAGGAATTGGAGGTTGCTGTGAGCTGTAATGCCATGGCACTCTATATAGGGTGACAGCTTGAGGCTCTGTCTCAAAAAAACAAAAACAAAAACAGTTAAAAAGACAAAATAAATTCTAAAATCAGTAAGAGAAATGCATTTAGTCACCTATAAAGAATATCCCATTAGGCTAGTAGCAGACTTCTCAGCATAAACCTTACAGGCCAGAAGAAATCAGATGACAAATTCAAAGTGCTAAAAGAAAAAATTTCTGCCAATAATGATATATTTGGCAATATTAACCTTAATAAATGAATGAGATATAGTTTTTCCCAGACAGGAAAATACTGAGGGAATTTATCACCAATGGACTGGCCTTATAAGAAATGCTTAAGGGGGTGGCACCTGTGGCTCAAGGAGTAGGGTGCCAGCCCCATATACTGGGGGTGGTGGGTTCAAGTCCCAGCCCTGGGCAAGACTGCAAAAAAAAGAAAAAGAAATGCTTAAGGGAGTCTTACACATGGAAGTGAAATTATGACACTCACCATCATGAAAACACACAAAAGATAAAACTCAACGGTAAAGCTATCACACAAAAAAGGAATAGAAAAGAATAAAGTGGCACCACTACAGAATCCAACAAAATAAAATGATAGAGAAAACAGGAGAAACAAAGAATTAACAAAATCTGCCGGAAGATAATTAAAAATATGACAGGAACAAAACTTCATTTATCAATATTAAACTTCAACATAAATGGATTAAATGCTCCACTTAAAAGACACAGATTAGCTAAAGGGATTAAAAAATAAGATACTACATCCTACTTACAAGAAACTCATCTTACGGTTAAAAGCACATGAGATATAAGTAAAGGGAGAGAAAAGATATGTTTCATGCGAACAGAAGCCAAAGTGAGAAGGATTAGCTATACTTAGATAAAACAGACTTTAAGTCAAAAATAGTAATAAAAAGACAAAGAAGGTCAATATATAATAATAAAGGGATAAATCTGCCAAGATAATATAATGATACTAAGTATAAGTTCACCCAATATTGAAGTACCCAAATTCACAAAACAAATAGAGTAGACCTGAGGAAAGGGATAGGCAGCAACATAAAAATAGTGTTACAGCCCTAATCAAATCTTCTAGACAGAAAATCAACAAAGAAACATTGGACTTAAATTGCACTTTAGACCAAATGAACCTAATAGATATTTACAGAAGATTCTACCCAACAACTGCAGAATATACATTATTTACATTCTTTTCACCAAATGAAACATTCTTCAGTATAGACCATATGTGAGGCCATTAAAATCATCTCCACAAATTTTTAAAACTCAAAGTGATATCAAGTAGATATCTTCTCAGACCATAGTAGAATAAAAGTAGAAGTCAACACCAATAATTGTGAAAACTTACTAATATGTGGACATTAAGCAACATACTTCTTTTTTTTTTTTGGAGAGACTGAGTCTCACTTTATCACCCTTGGTAGACTGCCATTGCGTCACATAGCTCACAGCAACCTCCAACTCCTACCCTTAGGTGATTCTCTTGTCTCAGCCTCCTGAGTAGGTGGGACTAATGGTGCCCGCCACACGCCCAGCTATTTTTTTGTTGCAGTTTGGCCAGGGCCGGGTTTGAACCTGCCACCTTCAGTGTATTGGTCCAGCACCCTACCCATTGAGCCACAGGAACCACCCTAAGCAACATACTTCTGAGTAACCATTGGATCAATGAAAAAATTAACATAGAAATTTTAAATTTTTTGAAACAAATAAAAATGGAAACTCCATATGCCAAAACTTGTGGTATACAACAAAAATGATGCTAAGAATGAACTACAAACATTAAATGTCTACGTCTTAAATGTAGAAAGATTACAAATCAACAATCTAATGATGCTTCTCAAGGATTTAAAAAATCAAGAACTAATCAAAACCCAAATTAGCAGAAGTAATTACAAAGATCAGAGAATAGTTAAATTAAATAGGAGAGAAAAAACACAAATTTTAAAAATCTCAGAAATGAAAAAGGTAATATGACAACTGATACCACAGAAATCCAAAAGATCATCAGAGATTATTACAAACTATTCACTGATAAAGACCTAGAAAATCTAGAAGAAATGGATAAACTCCTGGAAACATCCAACTTCCAAAGATTGAATCAGGAAGAAATAGAAAACCTAAACAGACCACAAACAAGCAGTGAAATTGAATAATTAATACAAAGTCTCCCAACAGAGAAAAGTCCAGCACAAAATGGATTCTCAGCCAAATTCTACATGTGCAAAGAACTGATACCAATCCTTCTGAAACTGTCACAAAAAATTGAGGAAGAGGGAATTCTCCCTGACCAAGGAGGCCAGTGTCACCCTGTTAACAAAGCCACATGAAAACACAACAAAAAGGAAAACTATGACTAATTTTTCCAATGAAAATAGATGTAAAAATCCTCAGTAACATTCTACCAAACAAAACCCAACTGCATATCAAAAAGATAACACACCATGATCAAGTGAGTTTTTTACCAGGGGAGCAAGGATGGTGTAATATATGCAGACAAATAAATGTGACAAATCATAGAAACAAGATCAAGGACAAAAGCTATCTGATCATCTCAATGAAAAGCATTTGATAAAATTCAGCATCCCTTCCTTTTTTTTTTTTTTTATTAAATCATAGCTGTGTAGATTAATGCAATCATGGGGTACAATGTGCTGATTTCATATACAATCTGAAATATTTTCATCTGACCGGTTAACATAGCCTTCATGGCATTTTCTTAGTTATTGTGTTAAGACATTTATATTCTGCATTTAGTAAGTTTCACCTGTACCCTTCTAAGATGCACAGTAGGTGTGTCCACCATTTATTGTTCATGGGATGTATGAACTAGCATGATTCCTCACTATACTTGCCTGCCCCGCACTCCACCCCAAATATGCAATGGCATTCATTCCCTTTATGCATTATTGATTTTCACCTCCATAAAACCACTTGACCCTGCTAATGAGGAGGTGGATTTGAGGTAGCCTATGCCACCCCCTCTCAGTTGACACATCCTCTGAAATAAACCTTTTCCTCCTTGACAATGCTCCTTGGCTCAGTAATTGGCTTTCTGTGCAGTGAGCAACAGTGAACCCCACTTTGTTGGTTTGCTATCAGGGGGCAGGGATCCAGACTGGGACATCTTCTTTTTTTTTAGAGACAGAGTGTCACTTTGTCGCCCTCGGTAGAGTGCTGTGACATCACAGCTCACAGCAACCTCCAGCTCTTGGGCTTAGGCCATTCTCTTGCCTCAGCCTCCCAAGTAGCTGGGACTACAAGCGCCTGCTACACCTGGCTATTTTTGTTTTTTGTTTTGTTTTGTTTTGTTGTTGTTGTTGCAGTTTTTGGCTGGAGCTGGGCTCAAACCCTCCACCCTCAGCATATGGGGCCTGCGTCTTACTCCTTGAGCCACAGGAGCCGCCCATGGCTATTTTTGTTTTTGTTGCAGTTTGGCCCGGGGCTGGGTTCCATCCCTCCACCCTCAGTATATGGGACCGGCGCCCTACTAACTGAGCCACAGGCGCTGCCTGGGGACACCGGTTTTGTTTTGTTTTTGTTTTTGTTGTTTTTTTTTTTTTTTTTTTTTGCAGTTTTTGACTGGACATTTTTAGGACCTTGTCATCTGGAGATGCAAAATGTTTGACTTCCATAACTTGATTACAAGCTGAACAAGGTTAAAGAAAGACTCAGAAAGAATGAGGTATTTTATATGTTGTTTTCCTATATCTCCAAGACACTTTAATTTTTGGAATGTTGGAGCATAAAAATAATCTTAAAGACCTTCCAGTCCAGTATTCTTCAAAGTAAGTATTGCCATGCATAGCTCTCAAAATCAGTTTTATGGGTCCCAATAAGCAATAAACCCAGGGTTATTTGTTGCTAATTTAGGGGGGAAAAAGAAGAAGAACACAACAATAAGCAATGCAAGAAATAGAGCAAAAGGTACAGTCCATCACCCATAGGTAATGTTAAGATTGTTTTAAGAAATTAATGTTTTAGTTTTATACATAGGCAATATTGTCACTTTTAAGATGTATTTCTAGCTATAGATCACAGAAAAATAAATTGAAAGTCACTTCTTGGTCCAAATTTGGTTTCCTAGATGAGGAAATGGTAGAAAAGTGATTTTTGTAAGGTAACATAGCCAGTTAGTGGAAGATCTGGGACCACAGCCCTGGTATGGTCTCCCAATTCCCAATTCAGGGTGTGAAATTAACAAAGCAGTTTTAAAACCAGTCTATACTCCACCATCTTCCTCTTCTACCTCCTTATTTTTTGTAAATACTACCTTTTTTTTTCTTTATCACAATGGCTCCACAAAGCATTATTTGGAAATGTTTGTAATATGTACTGACTGCCAATAAGTGTATATGAACATACATGTACAACTTATACACAGATCATTGTTTACTTGATTTTTTGAACTGTTGAACAATCAGAGTCCCCTGCATGTTCATCTGAGAAACACATTTAAGAAAAACTCTTTGCCACATACCATTTATTTTAGGACTGGGAAAGTTGAAATCAAGGTGTCTGTCCTTTTTTCTGCTGCTCATTGGAAGAGTTGTCTTGGGCCATGTATTAAATACACAAACACTAATGATAGCTGATGAGCAATAAAAATGGTCCATACATAGTATATGCAATATCCAAATTCACAGAGAAGCATAACAGTCCTCAATAATCTGCATACAGCCCACAGACCATAGATTGGACACTCCTGTATGGGGATGATGGAAAGTCAGATTGGAAAATGCACAGTGGTGAACTTACAGGTTCTTCATAAAGTCTAGCTTACTGAGTTAAGTTTTAAAATGCCATTTTTTTTCTCTGAAAATCAGTATTATGCTTTCTGGCAACCACTAATCCTAGATTTCCCAAGGTAGCCTCAATTTAAAAAAAAAAAAAAAATTGCTGATGAGAGTTGAGATCAGAACACTATTACTTGAAGGAAAACTGAATCCCCCTTACCAGTATTTTTGGTAGAGGATGAAGGATAAAGACGGACTTTCTGGGAGAAGGTAAGAATCAATGACTGTTTGGGTTCAGAATATGGTTTTTCTAAGTACTTAAAAAATCCCTGTTGCCTTCTTGTTTCTGGGAGAGTGGGATAATAAAAACAGAATTTTCTGGAAGTAGTAAAGGTCAGGGACTAGAGTTACAATGTGACTGGTTAAAGGAGAACCAAATCAAGAACCCTCTCCTGTGACTTCCTATGATGGTAAGGCAAGAGTACAGAATTTTCTGGAAGAACTAAAGTTTGGTGGTGATAATAAAAATATGATTGTTTGGAAAAGAATTAAAGGAAATTTCCTTTTCTGGGTGTTTCTGTAAGGGTGGAGAAATGAAGACAGAATTTCCTGGGAAAAGTAAGAGGGAGCTAGGTCAGAAGGTGATTATTGGAAGAACTGAGCTACCAGAATGAACACGTCCATTAATTTATACATCCCATGGGAGTGTTTAATTTTCCCTGATCTTGGTAGGCAATTCAGTTATTTTTTAAGATGACAACAGAGAGATGCCAGTATCTCCAAAGAGACCAGCAAGCAGAATCTTTTATGAAGACTAATAAAAGGGAATAAGCCAGAAACCAAGAAAAGGGACTACCACATTTATCCCTAGCAGTCAGTTATACACTCATGTCTATAAATTTTTAGTTTCTTGAGGATAATGTGTCTATTTTTATAGATTTTATAGCAATGCTTGAGATAGATGCCTGGTAATTAAGGGGGAAAGGACTGAGGAGATCTACCTTGAAGAAGAGAGTCAGCCTAACCTTACACAAAAGCACATGCTGCTACCTTCCAACTACAGAAAGTGGAGATACCATTGAGGGAGTCATATGAAAAACCAGTGATTAGGGTGGCGCCTGTGGCTCAAGGAGTAGTGTGCCAGCCCCATATGCTGGAGGTGGCAGGTTCAAACCCAGCCCCCACCAAAAACTGCAAAAAAACAAACAAACCAAAAAAGTTAAAAGCCAGTGCTAAAGACTGAATATTTGTGTCAAAAAATTAAAATTGTTAAACTTCTAACTTCCAAGGTGATGGTATTAGAAGGTGGAAGCCTTCAGGAGATGATTAAGTCATGATAGCAGATCCTGCATGAATAGGATTATGAGAGCCCAGAGAGCTCCCTCACCCTTTCCATGAATGATGAAACAGGCCCTCATCAGACACCAAATCTTCTGGCTCCTTGATCTTGGACTTACCAGCTTCCAGAATTGCGAGAAGTAAATTTCTGTTTTAAGCCACCTAGTTTATGGTAGTTTGTTATAGCACCTCAAAGTGCCAGAACAGCCAGCATAGAATAAAAAGAGCAAAAATAAACAAAAAATTCATATACTACAAAAGTAAAATACTGAAACAGATTACTACTTCTAGTCCTTTCAGTCTCTATCTACATGCAATTATTTTAGCTTTATTGAGATATGATTGAAGTTCTAAAAGCACATTTTTTTTGAGACAGAGTCTCAAGCTGTTGCCCTAGGTAAAGTGCTGTGGTGTCATATATCTCACAGCAACCTCCAACTTGGACTCAACCGATCCTTTTGCCTCAGTTTTTCTATTTTTAGTAGAGATGGGTCTCAGTTTTGCTCAGGCTGGTCTCAAACTCATGAGCTCAAGCAATCCACCCACCCCAGCCTCCCAATTGCTGGGATTACAGGCATGAGCCACCGTGCCAGCCAAAAGCACATTTTTAAAGTATTCTATTTAATTCATTATACATATATTTGAATCTGTAAAACCATGACCATGACCAAAATAGCAAAACTAAAACACAAAAGAATAGCAAAACAGCAAACACTTCCATCATCTTCAAAAGTTTTTTCTTGCCCATTTATAATCCATTTCCCTCATCATCCCCTCCCCCAGGCAATCTCTGATCTCCTTTCTGTCATTTTAGTTTTTGTTTTACAATATTTTTATATAAATTAAATTATAGAACACATGTTATATTCCTTTCAATTGCTGAATAATACTTCAAGGTATGGTAAATGTTTATCCATACATTTGTTGATGTACATTTAGATACATTTCAATTTGGGGCTATTATAAATACAAATTATTACCTGGACATGTTTCCCCCTCTTAGGTAAATAACTGAGAATGAAAGGGTTACATTGTACGGAGGCTGTATGTTTAATTTTTAAGAAACTGCCAAACTGTTTTCCAAGTTTTATACTCCAATATAAAATTTCAATATATTGGAATTGGGAAGTTCCAACTTCTTTTTTTTTTTTTTTTTCTTAATTTGGAGACAGAATCTCACTCTTGCCCAAGCTAGAGTGACTTGGCATCACCCAGCTCACAACAAACTCAAACTCAAGTGATCCTCCTGCCTCAGCCTCTTGGGTAGCCAGAATGACAGGCACCCACCTACCATAACACCTGACTAATATTTCTACATTTAGTAGAGAGGGGTCTCGCTCTTGCTCGGGTTTGTTCCCAAACTCCAGAATTCAAGCAATCCTCTTGCCTTAGCCTCCCAGAGTGTGAGGATTACAGGTGTGAGCCACTTTGCCAGCGGGAAGTTTGAATTTCTCTATACCCTCACCAGCACTTAATATGATCAGGTTTTGATTTGTTTTGCTTTGTCTGAAGAGACGGAAAGAGAATCTTATTACTTTGCCAGCGAAGGAGGAAAATGGCATCTCAAAATCCAAATTCCTGCTTCTGAGAATAAGCACAGAGTTTTGAAAGGTTCTGATCCGATAATCTCATCTTGGACCAAGACAGTCACATGGCCTCAACAACAGTCTTGTGACCTCACCCAGATTAATCCTATCTTCAGCTAAAAGCATCTCATGACCTATGCCCACCCAGTCTTCAGCTAAGAAGATCTTGTGACCTCTTCCCAGATGATTCCCTTGGGCTTTCTCCTGCGGTTTAAAGAGCTAGACACATTCCCTGCCCTTCCCAACCACTGGCCTCAGATGTAGGTTCCAGCTCCCCAAAAGTTAGGAAGATAGAAAATAATTTTGCCACTTTTTTGGGGGGGGGGGGAGGCATTCTCTCTGCAACTTATTTCACAGTGTCAATTTTACCTTTCCATATATGTGGTAAGAGGGGCAATGTAGTACTTACCTCAGGCACTAGGAAGGGTCTCTCATAAACTGTTTCTTAGGGCCTGAACTTAAGCCTGTTTGTAAAGGGCTACCCTTTTTTTTTGAGAGAGAGCCTCAAGCTGTCACCCTGTGTAGAGTGCCATGGCATCACAGCTCACAGCAACCTCCAACTCCTGGGCTCAAGTGATTCTCCTGCCTCCGCCTCCCAAGTCTCTGGGACTACAGGTGCCCACCACAATGCCCAGCTATTTTATGGTTGCAGCCATCATTGTTGCTTGACAGGCCCGGACTAGATTTGAACCCCCCAGATTAGGTGTATGTGGCTGGCGCCTTAGCCGCTTGAGCCACAGGCACCGAGCCAAGGGCTACCTTTTTGATCAGATTATTTTTAATATTTTAAAATGTTAACCATTCTAGAAGGTGGACCAGTATCTTGTGGTTTAGATTTTCATTTCTTTGTGACTAATGGCATTAAGTATCTTTTCATATACTCATTAGCCATTCATATATATCTTCTTTTGTGAAATATATCTGTTTAAATAATTTACCTTTTTGATTTAAAATTATTTTTTATTAAATCATAAAAACATAGATCATGTATACATTAATGAATTTATGGGGTAAAATGTGCTGATTTCATATAGAATTAAGAATGCCTACATGACACTGCTTAATATATACCTCATCTCGTTTACTTAGTTATTGTGTTAAGACATTTATACTTTATACTAATAGATCTGACATGTACCCTTGCATTATGCACCATAGGTGTGATCCCATCATTCACCCTCCCTCAATCTGACCTCCTCCCTCCCCTCACATTCTTTCCTCCTCCCTCCTTCATCTTGGGCCATAGCTGTGATCTGTTCTTCATATGAAAGTGTGAGTGACTGTAAATTGGTTTCATAATAGTACTGAGTACATGGGATATTTTTTCTTCCATTCTTGAGATACTTTACTAAGTAGGATATGTTCCAGCTCCATCCATGTAAACATAAAAGAAGTAAAGTCTCCATCTTTTTTAAGGCTGCATACTATTCCATGGTGTACATATACCACAATTTATTAATCCATTCACAGTTTAGCTCAAGTCACTGGGCACTTGAGCTTCTTCCATGACTTGGATATTATGAATTGAGCTGCAATGAACAATCTGGTGCAAATATCTTTGTTATAAAGTGATTTTTGGTCTTTTGGATATACACACCTAGTAGAGGAATTGCAGGGTCAAACGGGAGGTCTAGATTTAGATCCTTGAGTGTTCTCCATACTTCTTTCCAAAAGGGAAGTATTAGCTTGCACTCCCACCAGCAGTGCAGAAGAGTTCCCTTTTCTCCACATCCACACCAGGATCAATAGTTTTGGGATTTTGTTATATGAGCCACTCTTATGGGAGTTAGATGATATCTCAAAGTGGTTTTGATTTGCATTTCTCTGATTATTAAAGATGATGAGTATTTTTTCATGTGTCTGTAGGCCATGTGCCCATCTTCTTCAGAGAAGTTTCTATTCAAGTCCCTTGCCCACAGTGAAATGGGATTATTGGTTCTTTTCTTATTAATAAATTTGAGTTCTCTGTGAATTCTGGTTATCAAACCTTTGTCAGAAGCATAACCTGCAAATATACTCTCCCATTCTGAGGGCTGTCTGCTTGCTTTACTTACTGTGTTCTTGGCTGTGCAGAAGCTTTTTAGTTTGATCAGATCTCAGTATTGTATTTGTGGTGTTGCTTCAATTGCCAGGGGGGTCCTCCTCATTAAGTATTCTCCCAGGCCAATTTCTTCAAGTGTTTCTCCTGCACTCTCTCCAAGAATCTTTATAGTTTCATGTCTTAAGTTTAATTCTTTTATCCAGTGAAAGTCAATTTTTGTTAGTGGTGAAAGCTGTGAGTCCAGTTTCAGTTTTCTACAAGTTGCCAGCCAATTCTCCCAGCACCATTGTTAAATAGGGAATCTTCTTCCAGTTTATATTCTTTTTTTTTTTTTTTTTTTTTGAGACAGAGCATCAAGTTGTCACCCTGGATAGAGTGTCGTGGCATCACAGCTCACAGCAACCTCCAATTCCTGGGCTCAAGCAAGTCTTTTGCCTCCACCTCCCAAGTAGCTGGGACTACAGGCACTCGCCACAATGCCTGGCCATTTTTTGTTTGCAGCCGTCATTGTTGTTTGGCAAGCCTGGGCTGGATTCAAACCCACAAGCTCAGGTGTACATGGCTGGAGCCTTAGCCTGTTGAGCCACAGGCACATAGCCCCCCATATATCAGTTTATATTCTTGATAGGCTTATCAAAGATCAAATGATGATAAGTGTTTGGGTTTATCTCTTGGTTCTCAATTCTGTTCCATACACACACCTCTCTATTTTTGTGTCAATACCATGTTGTTTTTATCACTATAGATTTATAGTGTACTTTGAAGTCTGGTAGAGTGATTGCTTCTGATTTGTTTTTATTTCTGAGTAATATCTTGGATATGTGAGTTTTTTTCTGGTTCCATATAAAGCACAGTACTATTTTTTCCAAGGAATAATTTCTATACTTTTAAATTTGCTGAGGTTAGACTTCTGATCTAAGATGTGATCAATTTTGTAGGACGTTCCATGGGCTAATGAGAAGAATGTGTATACAGTTTTGTTAGGGTGAAATGTTCTGTTGATGTCTGTTAAGTTCAATTGCTGTATGGTGAAGTTTAAGTCCAAAATATCTTTGCTTAGTTTCTTATTGGAAGATTTATCCAATACTGCCAAAGGAGTGTTAAAATCTCCAACTGTTATGGTGCTGGAAGATACAAAATTGCTCATGTCTGTTAGGGTCTTCTTTATAAATTATGGAGCATTCTGTTTGGGTGCATAAATGTTAATAATTGACATCTCATCATGTTGTGTGTTGCCCTTAACAAATATGAAGTGACCATTCTTGTCTTTCCTTACTTTTGTTGGCTTAAAGCATAGTGTATCTGCAAATAAAAGTGCCCCCCTTGCTTTTTTCTGATTTCTGTTTCCCTGGATTACAGATGCCTATCCCTTCACCTTGACTCTATATTTATTCTTTAAGGTAAGATGAGATTCTTGTATGTAGCAGATATCTGGTTTGAGTTTTTGTATCCAGTCAGCCAACCTATGCCTCTTAAGAGGACAGTTTAAGCCATTCACATTAACTGAGAGTATTAATAAGCCTGGTAATATTTTGGGTGTCAAGTTTTTTGAAAGTCCAGTGGACATTTTGAATCTTTTCACCACTGTGGAAATTGGGTTTTGGTCAAGAATTTCAGAATGAGTTTACTTTGGTGGTAGAGCATTGTACTGGTCATTATGGAGGATGGATCTGAGGATGTCCTGAAGAGCTGGTTTGGTTATGGCAAATTTCTTCAACATGTGGCTGTCATTAAAGTATTTAACTTCTCCATCATAAATGAAGCTCAGTTTAGCTGGATACAGGATCCTGGGCTGAAGGTTGTTTTGTTTTAGGAGATTGAAGGTTGATGATGATCCTCTTCAGGCTTGAAAAATTTTAGCAGAGAGATCTGCAGTCACTCTAATATACTCCCCCTTGTAGGTTATGATTTTCTTATGTCTGGCTGCTGGCAGGATTTTCTCCTTCACATTAACTTTGGCAAAGTTAATTACAATGTCTAAAACATTGGGTTGAGTTATGCTGGGGCTCTGAAACTGTCTGCTATCTGAATTTCAGTATCTCTTGCCATGCTTGGGAAGTTCTCCTCAATTATCTCTTGGAGTAGAGTATCTGTGCCTTTTGGACTATCCTCTTCTCCTTCAGGGATTCCTATGAGGTGAATATTTGCTCTTTTGGAGTGGTCCCAGAATTCTCTCAGGGAATGATCCATTTTTGCTCTCCACTTCTCTTCCTCTTTGACTGCTTGGGGTGTTCAAAAGCTTTGTCATCAATGTCAGAGATTCTTTCTTCTGCCTGCTCCATTCTGTTACTGAGGGATTCTACTATATTTCTCAGATCTTTGAGGGCTGCAAGTTCTTGCCTCAATGTGTCAAGATCTTTGGTGATTTTGTCTTTGAATTTGTTGAATTCTTGAGACAACTTTTGAATTGCTCCTTGAATTTATAATTCCATATTTACCTCCATTCTTTTAATCTTATTTGCAATCCAAATTCTGAATTCGATTTCTGACATCTCAGCCATTTGTTTATGAATGGGATCTTCTGTTGTGTCTCCTTTGTCATTCCTTGGGGAAGTTGACTACTCTGATTATCCATGTTGCCAGACTTTTCCCACTGATTCCACCCCATGATTATTTTTTCACTGTTTGTCTAGAAAAGCTGTCAAGGTGAAATTGAATTGTGGGCTCCCAGAGTTGTAATTAACCAGCTCTTCATCAAAAAACTGGGACTGGTGATTGTGACTTTTCCCTTAGAGCTTTACAAAGGTCCCATTCAGTACTACAGCCTGAAACTCAGGGGACCTGCTTGGTGTTGTGGGGCTAGATGGTTCTGAACTTTATTCAGCTAGTCTCTGTCCAAACCTAGTGGATCAGTGCCTTTGGGCTGATGTCTCAGCTGTGGAGATATATAAATAACTAAGACACTTCACCCACCCCACAGGCAACAAGTGGAAGGGGAGAATCCCACACTCGCACAACAACACAACCAGGGTACAACCTTGGTGGGTCCCTGGGTGATCAGCCCAGATCAAGAATTCCAAACCAATTGTCCCAGTCAACACAAACCCTGATCAGGTGGGAGAGTTCAAAAGATCTTCAGCATCTATGCAGCAGAGATCCACTAGGAGCTCAAGTGTAACTCACTGTGGTGCTCTGTGGAGTCAGAAAGGCCCACCCAGCAAAATAGTCTAGGGGGGCTGGTGCCTACTTCCCCACCTTGAACCTCTGTCACACCCAAGCAATGGTAGCCCCAAGGGACTGTGGCTCAATTCCCTCCAATAAGCAAATGTGCCAGGGATTGCAGTCTGCTAGAGTCAGAGGGAAGTCAATGCCTCCTCAGCCATGCACCCACACTCTGCTACCAGTCGTCTGGGGGAGTTAAAGTCTGATTACCTCGGGTGCTCAATGGAAACTGTGGAGTGTTCCACCTGAGCTCGTTCCAAACCTGGGAATGATCTATCCCACTCACGCTCACCTGTTGTTCCAGGAGAGCTGAGCTAAATTTCCTTCCGGTCCACCATCATGCTACACCTCCAATTAACTTTTTTTTTTAAATTGGGTCTTTGGTCCTACTATTATTGAATTGCATGAGTTCTTTAGAAATAATAGATTCAAGTTTTTGTTTTTTTAATCTGATACTGATATATACATTGTGAATTATTCTTTCAGACTTGCCTTGGCTTTTCTTTCTTTCTTTCTTTCTTTTTATTTAATTTTTTAAGACAGAGCCTCAAGCAGTCAGCCTGGGTAGAGTGCTGTGTGGCATCACAGCTCACAGCAACCTCCAACTCTTGGGCTTAAGTGATTCTCTTCCCTCAGGCTCCCAAGTAGCTGGGACTACAGGCACTTGCCATAACACCTGCATATTTTTGGTTGTAGTTGTCATTGTTGTTTGGCAGGCCCAGGCTGGATTTGAACCCGCCAGCTCTGGTGTATGTGGCTGGTGCCTTAGCTGCTAGAGCTACAGATGCCAAGCTGACTTTTCATTTACTTTATGGTTGCTTTCAAAGAACAAAAGTTTTAAATTTTTATGTAATCCATTTTATCTACTTTTTCTTTTATAATTGTGTTCTATCTAAGAAACGTACTTCCTAACCCAAAGTTATGAAGATTTTCTCCTATGTTTCCTTCTCAGAGTTTTATATGGTTTTAAGCCTTTCATTTGGTCTATGAACCATTTCATGTTCATTTTTATGTATAGTGTCAGGTAAACCCTAGCGTTCATTTTATGCTATATGGATATCCAATTGATGTAGCACCATTTGTTGAAGACTTCCTTTTCTCCATTGACTTTGTTGCTTCATGAAAAATTAAGTATTCATATATATGTAGATCTATTTCTTTATTGCTTTTTTTTTTTTTTTTTTTTTTTGAGACAGAGCCTAAAGCTGTCACCCTGGAAAGAGTGCTGTGGCATAACAGCTCACAGCAACCTCCAATTCCTGGGCTCAAGCGAGTTTCCTGCCTCTGCCTCCCAAGTTGCTGGGACTACAGGCACCCGCCACACCGCCAGGCCATTTTTTGGTTGCAGCCGTCATTGTTGCTTGGCGGGCCCGGGCTGGATTCGAACCCTCCAGCTCAGGTGTATGTGGCTGGCGCCTTAGCCTGTTGAGCCACAGGCGCCGAGCCCTATCTTTTGATTCTTAAGAGAAGCAGGAAACCATCCATTCATTCGGTCACCACATATGTGTGCCTTGCTGAACAACACAGCTGTGGTCTTTACCTTCTTATTACATGCAGTCTCCAAATTTGAAATTTTAGTTCAAAATTTAAAAAACCACTTTGTAGGGTAGAGGAAATATTTCAGCAGACCATCATGTCTGGCATGTTGCCAGTTGGACTGGGGGTGGGGGAGCAGATAGGGTCCCTGGGAGAGTGGGGGTGCACAGCCCTGAGGTGGGCGTGCCCAGGGCAGTAGGAGGCTGGGGGAAGGGAGGAGCTCAGTGTTTCTGGAAGTTAGTTCTGGCCACAGTTGGTTTCAGGGCTAGGCTTGTTTTTCACTCTCATTCTGCAGTTTCTGGTGCTTCTGTTAGTTACCAGCTCTGTGCTGGATGCTGGAGCCACAGAGAGAAGTTAGACTAGGCCCTGCCCTGGCTAGGACGGACAGATAAGTCATTTAGTGTCCCAGGCCCTGTGACAGAGTGTGCACTGGGTCCTGTGGGACCTACCTAGAGCAGTGGAGTTGGAACTTGAAGAGATGAGAAGGCGCAGCGTGTACTCACCAGCGGTGGAGGGCGGGGGGGTGGTCAGCAGGAGCACAGCAGGGGAAGAGAAGCAGGGAAGCCTGAGAAGCAGGACACCCTTCCTGTGGGTGGAGTGGGTGCACGTGGGGCGGGGGGAGTGGGTGCATGTCTCAGCACTCACAGACCTGGCTTATACTTGGCCTTGTTCCCAGAGACCCTTTCTCAGCCCCCATCTCAGTAGTTTTCAGAATGAGATTGGCTAAGTTAAGGGACATGGGTGAATGAAAGTGGTTTAGGCCCATGGCTCCAGGATCTCCCCCCTACCCCCAGTAACTGAGTAGTCTGGGGTTCAGCCTTCCCCTGAGGGTGTTGGTCCCAGTGCCTGGATTGCCCTGTATTAGGTAGGGCTGGACACAGCACAGGGTCCGATGCACAGTGAGGGTACACCTAGGACGGAGGGACTCACCCCTCAGCTCCCTGCACCTGTAGTGCCCAGGCCCTACCCTTACTCTCCCTCCCTCCCCCTCAGCCATGCATCTCACCTGCTGTGATGGATGGCAGGGCCAGCAGCCAGGGAGCCAGCAGGAAAGAGACTCACCCTAACCAAAGGGTCCCTGTGTGGGTCTGGTTCCCATTCTGCTGATCACTGACCACTTTACACCTCAGCATTTTTTACTCATCTTTGGGCCTCAGCTTCCTCACCTTTAAAACCAAGGACTGGGAGTAGAAAGGGAACAAGCTCCTGGAAGCCCTCCCAGACACTCCTTCTCTTCCTTTGTGCTCCTGAGCATAGGTGTCAGGGTCTGTCTCCCCCTCCAACCTAGGGATTCCCAGGACAGCTGGGCTCCTGGGTAGCAAGAAGCAGCAGACTGGCACAAAGCAGATGCCAGGAGTGTTTGCCCAGTGACTGCAGAGGCACCTGGCACCCAGCTCCAGGCTGGCATCTTCTGGGTTCAGGGTCACCCCGGATACACTGCTGGCATCCCCAGTAGCACCCCATCTTCAGGGTTTGAGTGGACAGCATTTCAAGCACATCTTTCCCTGGAGTCTGCGCTCCCTGAAATGGCTGGAGAGCAGCACCGGGTGGTGGTTCCCTCTGACAGCAGGCTCTTCCTCTGTGCAGAGTTCATCCGGAGGATGGAGAGCACCCCGCGGCCCAGTGTTCGCACGCCCACCCAGGCGCCCCGCCGCAGCCGTCCCACTGAGTCCCCGCGAATGCAGACCTCGCGCCCAGCACGGCCAGCACGGCCCACTAGGAGGCCAGGGGGCCGGAGGGGAGGCGGGAGGAGACGGGGACGGCCCAGCACGGTTGGCCCAGCGCCCTCCAATGGCGCGGTGCGCCTCGTGCGACCCGCAGGCCTGAGCCCTGGCCGCGGGCGTGTGGAGGTGTTCGTGGGCGGACGCTGGGGCACCGTGTGCGACGACGCGTGGGATGCCAAAGCTGCCGCCGTCGTGTGTCGCCAGCTGGGCTTTGCATACGCCGTGCGGGCCAGCAAGCGCGCGGAGTTCGGCGAGGGCCATGCACTGCCCATCTTGCTGGACGACGTGCGCTGCGCCGGCAGTGAGCACAGCCTGCTGGAGTGCACACACGCTGGTGTGGGCACACACAACTGCGACCACCAGGAAGACGCAGGCGTTGTGTGCAGCCACGAGGACCCCGATTTGTAGCCCAGCCTGTTCCAGGGAAGCCTGGCAGGGCCCTTCTTCCCCGTGTTGCACCTATGGCATGCTGGCCAACCTTGGGAAAAGGGGGGACTGGATGACCTCTGAGGCTGTGTGCTGGCGGAACCTCCTGGCCGTCTCCAACCTCATCACCATCCTGAGCCCTGTGGGCTCTCTCCTGCTCCCAGGACAGGAGCCACTCGCCCTAACTGGGCAGGGCTTCCACCTTGGCTGCCGTGTTGGGGATACAGAGGACACCTCTGTTATATCCATTCCCATACTGCTCAGTGGAACCCAGGGGACACTTGATTCCTTCAGCCACCCCTCAGGCCAACCAGGCTTTGGGTCCAGTGAGACAGCTGATGCTTCATCACCCAGAGTTATGCCAACAACATGGCCATTCACAAACCACCCTCCTGCCTCTTCTGTCTGCCCTGCGCCTGCCCGGGAGCTAGTGATGGGGCGGGAGGTGCTGGGTCTGCAGCTCCACCAAAGTCCTCAGCCCTGCTCTGTGCCAGGCCTTTAGAGGGGCATTAAGTACAGCTGAGCTCAGCCTCTAGGAGGGCGGGCAGGGCAGACGAGTCACTGGGCAGTGAGGAAAGGATATGGCCCATGTCAGAGGTGGTAAGGAGACTGGGTGAGGAACCCAAATCCAGCCTATGTTGAGGGTGATGCCTGCGCTGAGTTCTGGGAGTTTGGTTGGCACTAGGGTGGTGCACCAACATCGGGCAGATGGTGCACACCCAAGTCTGGAAGGTTCTCCTAGCTCACTGGTTCTCAACCTTCCTAATGCCGCAGCCCTTTAATACAGTTCCTGTGGATCATGACCCACAGGTTGAGAACTACTGTCCTAGCTGCTCAGTGGAGCCACGTGTAGAGTACTGGGCTGCAGGGGACTCTCCATCCCTCCGTGCTGAGGGGGATTGGCAAGGGTCCCAGGCCCCAGTGCCTTGTTGAGTCTGTGGAGCCTTGCCACTGACGGTG
The DNA here is from genome assembly GCA_963574655.1 of Perodicticus potto. Lineage (NCBI taxonomy): Eukaryota > Metazoa > Chordata > Mammalia > Primates > Lorisidae > Perodicticus > Perodicticus potto. The sequence goes on along the minus strand of CAUYRH010121866.1, from coordinate 13,791 downwards.
GCCTGTGTGCTGGACATCGTGTAAAAATGGGACAGCATGTGTCAGCTCATTCAGTCTTCAGAACAGCCTTCTTCTTCCTCTTTACAGGAGGGGGACCTGAGGGGCACAAAGGTCAAGTATCTTAGTTGAGGGTACTTTGCCAGGGAGAGGAGAGCCATTTTAACACAAGCAGCCTGGCTCTAGAGCCCCTTGCACCCTGAATATTCCATTCTTCCACCTTGGCTGCTGTGTTGGGGATACAGAGGACACCTATCATCTCCATTCCGATACTGCTCAGTGGAACCCAGTGCTGCTGTGCCCAGGGGTGTGCCAGACCCTGTATGGGGCACCAGCCTGGCTGTGAGGCAGCTGGAGACTTCTTGGGGCCCCCACTGCCTGGCAGATGGCTCTGTTGCTGCCTTCCTGCTTCTTTCAAGCCTCCAACTGCCTGGAGGTTGAGTGGGCATTGTCCCAGGGTACAGGGCACAGGGAAATTCTGAACAATGTTAGGAGTGAGGAGGGCCCTTGGCAATTGTCTAGGCCGAACTCCTCACTTAGCAGGTGGAACAGTGAGCCTAAGAAGAGATTGTCAGTTGGGCCTAGGCTGAGCCTGGATCCAAGGAAAGACATGGTGGTCCTCGAGGCCTTCAGACCACAGTGGCACCAGGGCCCTGCTTGCCCATCCCTAGCAGCTGTTTTGTCTAGAGAAGCGGTGTTGGCAGAGGGAGCTGGGGGTAAAGTCCCAGGCCCTTCCACTCCACTAGGCAGTGCCAACCTTGGCAGGGTGTGTTCCTTCCCCACTCCCAGTCTTATCACCTCTCAGGTCCCAAACAAGGTTTCGGTGGTGGCTTCACTCCTGGAAGGTTAACTACCATCCTTAAGTAGTAAAAAGGGAGGTGGGCAATGAGTCTGCTGAGCACTGCACTCCAGTCTTACACACCATTTAGTCCTCACACTAACAATGAGAGTCAGGTGTTATGATCAGCCTGTCTTCCCATTTTACAGATGTGGAAGTTGAGTCCCAGGGAGTTTGTCACTTACCAATGTTACATAGCCAAAATTTGAATTTGAAACCAGGCAGTGCAGCTCTGGAGACTCAGCTGTGGGCTTTCCTGCCGTGTTGCCTCGAGAGCGTTGAATTACCTGTCCCACATGTTCCCCAAGTTCTGGGAAGGACAGAGCTGGCTTCCTGTCTGGTGCTCCTTTCACTCCCCCGCTTGTGACTGGCCACTGAAGGAGCATTTACAAGTGACACTGTCCCCAAGGACTTCAATCCTGTCTTAGAGTGCTCCAGAGCCTCTGGGGATGGGGGTCAAGGCTTGCTCTCTTTTCTGCCAGCTTCCACTCACATCTCCCTAACATCTACCCTCCAGTTAGCAGCCTGGATCAGATTCCTAGAGAGGGGGTACCTCTGCCCAAGGTCACACAGCTTAGTTCTGGACCTTCGGAGACAAGGCTGCAGGGATGGTCCAGGTGCGGCCCTACATTTAGGACTGTGTTCAAGGCACACCCCAGCTTCACCAGCTGGGTCAGGACTCCTGTAGCCCCATCAGTGGCTGAAGTGAATTTACATCTTGCAAATATTTGGGTGGTTCAAGGAAGCTGGAGACTGGGTTCAAGTTCTGGTTGAGTGACCTTGGGCCACTTACCTCTCTGAGCCTCACTGGAAAACAAACATAATCAGCAGGATTATTAGATGAAAAATGAGGTAATGCCGCAGATGTGCTCTCCATGTTCCAGGCTCCTTCTTGGACAAAAAGCTCAATCCCAGGCTAGTAGTGTCCATGCTGACAGCTGCCAACTGTCCAAGACAGACTGAGGAGGGACACGCCATGTGGAGGGAGCAGCATCAGAATGACATGGGAAGAAATCCTTTAAGCAGGAGAAGAAAGAGATCCTTCATGCCATGTAGAACCCAAGTCTTCTTGTGGAGGCATCTGTCCTCCCCCCTCCTTCCCTGCTAACTCGTTTTTACTTAGTACTTACTGAGGTTTCTCAGAGGTGTTGGCTCATTTAATCCTGACAATGGGCCCATAAGTCACCTTTAGCATCACTGTCTCTCTTTTCCAGATGAAGGGACAGATCCCTATGAGGCTATGAAACTGGTTTCCAGAATTTTAGAGGAAGCTTTGAAAGGAGGCCCACCCTTCAAAGTCTGATCCTTTTCCTTTCTTAGGGTACTGGTTTTCTGCCCTCCCAGGCCACCCAAATGAAGGCAGCTGCTTCAGAACCACTTCCTGTGCCTGCATGTCCCCCAACAATTCCTGCTGGGAAGCCACTCCCTGTGTGGTGCCAGGTGCACTGGTGGTTTCAAACTTGAGTAGAATCAAGTTCTGAGGGCTGCTTAAAATACAGGTTGCTGGGCCTTATCTCTCAGAGTTTTTGACTCAGTGTTTGTAGAGCTGAGAACTTTCAGTTTTAGCAGGTTCCTGGGTAATGCTAATGCTGTTAAACTAGGGCCCACACTGTGAGAGTCATTGTCTACAATAGTACTACCCAGTAGAAACACAGTATGGGTAATTTAAATTTTCTAGTAGCTATGAAAAGAGTAAAAAGAAAGAGGTGAAATTAATTTAATATATTTTATTTAACCCAACATATTCAAAATATTATCATTTTAACAGGTAATCCATATACAAATATCAATGACTTTTTTTTACATTCTTTTTTGGTATTAAATCTATGAAATCTGATGTGCTATCTTACACAGCACATTTTAATTTGGACTATTCTCATTTCAAGTGCTGGATAGCCACATTTGGCCAGTGGCTACCATACTGGATAGTTTAATTCAGATCTGTTCCAGATCCTCCCATGAATGGGCAGAGGGTTAGCAACACCCTTCCAGGAAGTGACCTCTGCTGGCAGCTGGCAGTGCTGGCTGCCTAGGAAAAGGGCTTCCAACCCTCGGCTGTGAGGCCTGGGGAGGCAGCCTGGGTTTCCCTACCTGATCACAGGAGCACCAAATGCGATGATGATGGGACAGCCGTATACTTGGTACCCAGGAGGAGGGAGACTGTGGGCTTGCCCCATCTGGGGAAAAGGGCTGTTTTGTGGGAAGAAATATGTTGAGCCAGAGGTCACTGTTGTTGCGTGGTGTGCTGGAGAATATTAATGACAACTCCTCTCCTTAGTCTTAGTTGGAGAGGCTGGAGCTGAGTATCTGATGCTGCTCTATGCCTGCCCCACGTGGGGCCCCAGGCTGTGCCTACAGCTGTTCAGGATCTGGCCCTGCCTTCAAGGAACCACTCTCCATCTGTTCCACAAACTGGAAACTAAACATGGTCACATCACATTTCTTTTTTAGCTAATTTCCCCAACTTGCCAGCATGCAGAAAGTTCACTTCCTCCTTGCAGCTTCATCCTCCCTCCAAATTGCCCCCAAACTCTGGACCTTCAACAGCCCACAAGGGGGACTGTTTGAGCTCTCCTTTCCCCACACCCAGCTCAGGGGCAGCCTGAGGTCCCTGGTGCGTGCCTTCCAATGCTTCTCGCCGCCACGTGGGGGCGCGGTGGCAAGCCAACTTCCTCGGAGTCAACCCAAAGGCCGGTGCAGGTACCTCTGGCTGCCTGACGCGTCTAGGATGCAGGTGGCCCTGAGGCAGAAATCCTGCCTCCTCCACGTGGAGCACAGCTCTTAAAACTTGACCCACTCCGTCACCCATCAGCGCACACACCCCTGCCCTCGGCCGGGAATGTTCCTGTCTATACACAGGTCTCCTTCGTTTTCCAACCCCCACAACCTCAAGTACTGGCCAAGCGTGGGGCAGGGGTATGGCCATTTTTCAGAAACTCGGCAGTACCGAAATACTTTGGGCGCTCCTTCGCCAGCCTGGAGGATCTTTATCTGGACCAAGAGTGAGCATGCCTGCGCCCCCACCCCGGCTTTCACTCTGGGTGGCTCCTGGGAATAGGAATTGGGAACTAAAAAGCCCAGAGTTGGCCTCTTCTGTAATACCTGGTAAGGAGAAGCAGGTTATCTCAGGGAAGAAAGCCTTGGTTATTATTTTTTAAATACCCTTCGGCCAACCTGCGCACATTTCTTGCTTTCCCCTGCTTTTCACTTCAGACCCGGGCCAACGCCACGGTTGGGGTGTCCCCGGGGTCTGGGATGCTCCGGAGGAGCCCAAAACTCTGGAAGAGCAGTTTCAGGTACAGCTGTGCGCTCTTCAGTCACAGACACAGGCCCTTAGTGTCCCGCCGGGGCCCTGATGACCTACCCGTGGGCTCTGCGGGCGCTCAGCGTGGACGGGCCGAGCAGGGAAGGCACCCCAGAGAAATTTGGAGAAACCAATTTTGGGGACCTGGGGTTCCAGGGAGAGGTTTGGGAACAGTCGATAAAATGCGGGAACTGGGAGCTGGGATGGGGTTTCTAGGAACGTTTTAGGAAAAAAGGAAGGGGCCTAGGACAGCGCGCAGACAGATGCCGTTATTTGGAGGCGCCAGAGAGGGCGGAGCCAGTCCGCAGGACTTTGAGCAGCCGCTTACTGAAATCTGGGCTCAGAAGGGACTGAGCGCGGAGGAACTGAGAGCAAAGCAATCAGTGTTGCCAGGGACAACGCGTTATGGGCGGAGCTTTAGCCTGAAGGAGGCGGGGGAGGAGCCAGAGCGAAGTTGTGATTGGTGTAGATTACATGCTTTGGGCAGTGTATGGGCTGGGGAGGTGACAAGGTGGGGGCGGGGCTTTAGGGGGCGGGGCGGAGCGGGGGCGGGCCCTGAGAGCTAGAGCTGGAGGCGGAGACCTGGTTGGCGGGGACGGACGCCCTGGGCGGGGTCGGAACCGGCGGGGGCGGAGCCGAGAAGGCGGGGGCGGTGCTGGGTCGCGCCGGGCCTGGGGCCGAGGCGGCGCGCGGCGCTGACAGCTGAGTCGGCTCGCGGCCTCCCGACCCCCTCGGCGCGGGTCCCCGACCCCGGCCTGGCCTGCCCCGGAGCCATGAGCCCCGGGCTACTGCTGCTGTGCAGCGCTGTCCTGCTCGCCTTCGGCCTCTGCTGCACCTTCGTGCACCGCGCTCGCAGCCGCTATGAGCACATCCCCGGGCCGCCGCGGCCCAGGTGAGCGGGGGTGGGGGCGGGGTCTGGATGGGGCGCTCGAACCGGGGTCCTGGGGCCGCGTCTAAGCTAGCTACGAGGCCGGGGGTCGGACTTCGCCTTTTGCGCTGGGCCGCTTGGAGACGGCGGCCCGGAGAGGGGCGCTAACTATTCTTAGTAACAAATTACTCACAGCCGCAGCAGCTGTTGGGCGCCCACCGCGCTCGGCTGGGCCCCACAAACGTGCTGGCAGCTACAACCCTGTCAGGTAGGCGCTATTGTTACCCCATCGTTCAGACGAGGAGACTGAGGCGCACGGAGGCGAAGTCACCTGCCCAAGGTCACGCGTTTGGTAAGCCTAGATTTAAACCCAGGTCAGCCTGGCTCCAAAGTGGGTGCTGTTAACTTTGGAACTTGGACAGGGTCTACTTGTATTAGAGCACACTATACTTTGCTCATACTCCCCTTTTTTGTTATTTCTGTCCTGGGACATCCCATGTGTCTTCTCCTTTGTTAATTCCGTTCCATTCTTGGCTCCCACCCAACATACCACCCCCCCACCCCCCCGCGCGCGCGCGCGCACACACACACCAGAAGTTTACCTTTGTGAAGCTTAATTAGATGTGTCTAATTTAAGGTCTTCCTATTACTTTAGAACTAAATCCAGTTCTAAATTAAGTCTGCTGTAAGGCCAGCAGGGCCCCTGCTGAGCTCGCAGAACCCACTCTGTGCTGTTCTCTTCCCTGTTTTTCTCACTGATGCTCCAGTCTCTCTACTCTCTACCCCTCAGCAGCTTCCCTCCCACCGAATCTTCCAGTTTCCCTTTTCTCCAGCCTGGGCCTGGTGGGTTTCTTCCTCTGCTCATCTCAAACAGATCTTTCCTGACCACACTGTGTAAAGCCTATCCAGCCCCAAACTCCTTATGGGGCCGTCACCTCCGAAGTTACCTTCTTTCCACCTGTTGACTATCTGTTCACCTGTTGACTGTCTGTCTTCTCTTATAGAATGTAAGCCCTGGAAGGGCAGGGACGCTGTGTGTTTTCTAGTGTATCCCCAGTGCTCCGCATGTTGCAGCTGCTCAATAAATATTTGATAAATGAATGAATAAATAATAGTATTAGACACACTTCTAAAAATCTCAGGACATGAACATTCTAGAAGGCACCTAACTCCAGCACAAGCTAGATATACTGGCTTTAGAAGCCTGAATCTCTGTTTGGTGGGGTCAGGAAAGAGTTCTGTGGCTGGTGACATAGAGAGGAACCTGTTCTCCGTGCTGGCTCTCTGCCTGCCCAGTATCCTCTCCCACCTTGCTTAGCAGCTCTGCCTTCTACTTTGCCTGGGTGGTTCTTCCCCAGCCTTCCGGGTTTGGCTAAATGCTAACTCCTCAGGGATGTTCCTCCTGCTCCCCCAAATATATTATGTTCTTTTTATAAACCTTTAAGTCACTGTGTAATTCTCTTTCACAGCATAATGTTAATTGGGTAACTGTTTGTGCAACTTCATGTTAAGTGTCTGCCTCTGCCATGGGCCCCACATCTGTCTCAGTGACTGCTGTGTCTCTGACATCTGCACAGCAGCGTGTGGTACATGCATAGTAGACGCTTGATAGTGATTCAAGGTTAAATGGTGGAAATCTCATATAAGTTTTGTTAAGTACACTGTCACCCTTTGAAGGTTTCCAATCAACCATCAACACTGGAAATTGAATGAATTTTGTGCTTGTTCTGATAAGTTTCATCATTAACTTCGCCTTCTCATAAATTCAAGTGACCTGCTGTCTTGAGAAGACAGAACTTAAAAAAAAATCTTTTAAAAAAAATTGAAATGTAACTTACATACCATAAATTTATCCTATTAAAATGTGCAATTTAATGGGTTTTAGTCTATTCTCAGCATTGTGCAACCATCGCCACTACTTTCAGAACTTTTTTGTCACCCCAGAGAGAAGAACCCATCAGCCATCACTCTTCATTTTTCTCCACCTTCCACAGTCCTGGCAACCACTAATATGCTTTCTGTCTCTATGGATTTGCTAATTCTGGACATTTCACATAAACTGAATCACATAATATGTGGCCTTTTGTGTCTGGCTTCTTTCACTTAGCATAATGTTTTTAAGGTTATCCATGTAATAGCATGTGTCCATATTTCTTTCCTTTTTATGGATAAATTTTTTCAAATTTTGTATCAGAGTCTACATGTGACCTTTGGATGTGTGGGGGGAGGGAGGAGTGGGAAGAGGTGGAATATAATTATGGTTGGGCTCTTTATTCTAAGGAGATGGACTGAACAATGCACATAAAAAAGATTTGGAATTCAAAATTGATTGGTGGTCAAATATAAAACTGCACTAAAGGAAAGTTCTGGAACTTCTTCTAGCACAAATCAGATGGTTTGGCATTAAAGGCCTGGATCTTTAAACCATGACTGGCCAGCACCATTTAACCAAAGATCTGTGTATTGAGTCTCCAGGAGTAGCATTTGCACATTGGTGTTCCAGGGCTTTGCTAGCTTGCAGGCAAGGAGCCCTGCAAGAGGTCACCCTTCATCCTCCTTATTCTGTGGGAGGCTCCAAGAGGGCCTCCTCTGTGCTCTTATTACAACATTCTACTGCAATGATCCATGTAACAGCTGAAAACTCAGACCCCCCGACCCCACTCACATACTCAGATCCCACACAAACATTTATAGCTTCTTTATTTCTCTGACACTGATTGAGCTTTCCTTATCAGCCCCTACTCTCCTGGTCATGAGGAAATGGATGTATACTTGACAACAAAATGTCTCTGTTTTTGTTTATTTTGCAATATATTTTTCAATTTCGACTTCGGGGCAGTGCTGGTTCCACTTCGATTTGCTGAGATGCTGGGTGGGGCTGTTCAGCATGGAGCAGCATGGGCCCTAATCATGGTGGAGTCCCATTGCTTCAGTGTTGGGTGGTGCAACCAATGGACTTTAGGTTTCTGGCTGAGCCCTCCCCTATACCTCTGGCACAAGGCACAATCTTGGCTGCTCACCCTTGCTATCTCCCTAGTGGGTAGCCCACTCCTTAGCCATTGTGTGGTCTCCTTTCACCACTCTGGGGTGGCTTCACAGTGGGCTCTCCAGATGACCTCTACCCTTGTTACTATGCCCACAGGAAACCTTGGATTCCCAGCCTGCTGGTGGATCCCAGTGTTACTAGAAGCCAGATGGCAGGGGTGAGGAATCCTTGCCTGGTCTCTTTCCCTGGGCTATTCTGCCATACCCAGTCTATCACCAGGGGCATGAGAGGTGGGCTTCTGTCTACCCCGATGCAGAGCAACAAGTTCCAGTGTCCTACCACCCCCTCAGTTTTAGCTGCCTATTTCTAACACCTGCTGTGTAGGCTCTTCCCCAGCACCCCCTGCAGAAACCAGAAGGAATGGGTTTTAGTTCTCTTTCTTGCCTGGTAGTGGGGGTCCCCACCCCATACTCTGCCTTCTCAAGGTGGCACTTGCCTCCCTTCTCAGGTGGCAGTGGACCCCAGTGATTAGGACGGAGGCTTTGGGGTCATACAGGGGAGGTAGGGTCCAGATTTTACTCAGGTACCTCAAAATAGAACGTTCCCCCAAAATGGAGGCTTTGGAGAGTGAAAGTGAGGATACTAGATGATTCTGGAAATAAAGCCAGTTGTGTGTGATGTCCACAGCCCATTTTCCTGCAGGTGGAGTGGTGTAAGTGCAAAACCACTCATCTGGAGCCCCACTACCCCCTTCCCCACTGGGCCACTTCCCTCTCTAATTTGTTCTCCCACTCTCCAGGCGGTTTTCTTGCCTTCTCCTCAACCCCCGTCCTCTCCCCCTCCATCCACACTGTCAGATTTTATTTTTGCCTCCTACTTGCCCTAGCAAAGGGTGCGGTGGAAGAGGATTTCTTCCCTGGCTGCACTGTGGCAGCTGCCCACCTCCCTACCTAGGGCCTGCGTGCACCTCCTAGCTATTTGCTCTGAGGGTCCCGGCCAAGGCCAGCCTGCTCCTCTGCTCAGTGGCTCCCTAGGCAACCCTACCTCCATCAGTTTTCTTTCTCTTCTGCCTCATTCCCATGTTTTATATAATATGCTGTAAGAATCCCCAGCTTGGAAAAAACCCTTCCCTTCACCCCCCCCCCCCATTGGGGATGGGGGTTAACAAAGAAAGAAGATAGAATAAAAAAATGAGGACAAGTTACCTCTGGGGAAAACTGAGGTGCAATTGCCCAAGAACTTTGAGGGCTTGTGTAGAGTGCATGCCCCATGGCTACCCCACCAGAGGAGAGGGAAGTTGGGGTCATCTGGGCAGGGCTTCTGTGCTGCCACGTGATCATCTCCTGGGACTTCTGGCCTGAACATCTTTCTGGGCAGAGTCAGAGAGAGCCCGGGCACAGTTGCAGGATGGGCACTATGGCATCTGCTGCCCCCTCAAGTTCCTTTAATGTCCTCATCATCGCAGTAGATGGCAGCTCCACCCTTCTCAAAGTTGCACAGGCCAAAAGCCTGGGTGGTGTCATCCTCCCTCACGCCCCACACCCAAACCGTCAGCACAGCGCATTCAGAATCTGACTTCTGACCCTCTCCCTGACCCACTGGCCCGGCCTGAGCCCTCATCACCTCTCACTGTCCCTCACTAGCACTCTGTCTCCACCCCTCTGCGTATTCTTAGCACAATGCAAAAAAACTTCATTCAAACCCATCTGTGTGGCTTGGCGCCTGTGGCTCAACGGGCTAAGGCGCCAGCCACGTACATGTAAGCTGGCGGGTTCAAATCCAGCCTGGGACCGCCAAACAACAAAGACGGCTGCAACCAAAAAATGGCCGGGCGTTGCGGCGGGCGCCTGTAGTCCCAGCTACTTGGGAGGCGGAGGCAAGAGACTCGCTTGAGCCCAGGAATTGGAGGTTGCTATGAGCTGTGATGCCACAGCACTCTATCCAGGGTGACAGTTTGAGTTTCTGTCTCAAAAAAAAAACCCATCTGTGTTCTACTCAAAACCTTCCAGTAACCCTATCTCCACCAAGGTTAAAGCAAAAGTCTAGACAGCAGTTCATAAGGGTCTTTGTAATCTGCCCCCAGCTTTGGTGACCATGTTTTGTACCACTTCTCCCATATGGACCTCCTACCTCAGACCCTTTGCACATATTGTTCCCACTGCCTGGAATGCTTTTCTCCCAGATACCTGGAGAGAACGTCTTAGTTCACAGCTCACCCTTTTAGAGGATCATTTTGGGCCCTGCCTATGTAAAATGGCCATTCACTCACCGATCCCAGCACTCCTATTTCCCCATACCTTGTTTTATTTTTCTCCCATTATTCTCTGATATTTACTTATTTATTAGTTCATTTATTTATTCTCCATCTCTCCCTGGGAGAATGTGAATTCCCTGACCCAGCAACTCCAAGTACAGTTTTGTCATCCCCCATTCAAGATATTGCAGTGACCTTGATTGAAATAAAGTTATACAGAAGACAGGAAGTCATGGGCACCTTGGAATGTGCTTCGAGGTGACACCTACTAGGCTTGTTTACAGTCTGGTGATCACACAGCAGACTTGCATGGCCAACCCTTTCCCCCAAAGGAGAAGGGCTTTGGGGAGCCCAGGTACCAGCCGTGCAGCTGTGGGCGAGTGACTTTATTGATAAGTAAAACAAAGGCCAGTTCAAAATACAGGAGACCCAATGTAATAAACATCCTGGGGTGTTACGCTTAAATACAAGTGGGCTGAAATCTAAAGAGATGTCAATAGCCTTAGGGAGAGAGGCAGTTCTACATATGGCAGGTTGAAAAGCAGTTGGTCTTACAGACAAGTCTTTCTTATCAGCACACCAAGGATGTGGCAGTTCTACATATGGCAGGTTGAAGAGCAGTTGGTCTTACAGACAAGTCTTTCTTATCAGCACACCAAGGATGTGCAGCTCATTATTGGAACTCTCTGACTGGCTCTTCTTATGGTGTCAGAGGCTTGTAAGCGTATCTCTTACAGGTTTGTAACTGGATGGGTGCAAGGAGTCAAGAGCCTGTGGCATGTCTCTCTTGTCTGAGGTACGATCACCTGTAACAGAGTCTTACAGAATGGTTTTTTCAGATTTAAGATGGATTTAGCTTGGACAATCTAACATTTGCCTCTCCAATCTTGGCTGTGCTGCCTCTTATTTGGTTAGTAACAGATGTGAGAAGTTAGAGAGGGTGAGGCTGGCATGGTGCTAGCACAGAGTAAGTATCATTGACTCTCTAAAGGCAATTCATACCTTATTACTGGGCCTCTTCCATGTGCTAGCCCTTGACCTCTGTGCCTTTGGGGCTGGTCAGACCTGGTTTTCATTCTGCCTGTATCCTTGCTGCCTGGTGACCCTGAGCCAGCACATAACCCCTCAAAGCCTCATTTCCCCATCTGTGAGTGGGCCTAGTACCATGGAGTTACAGGGTCCTGAGGGGAAGGGAGCATTTTTTATTGGTGACTGCTGGCAAGCCTAATGTTTCCCATTTCTTCCAGTTTCCTTCTAGGGCACCTCCCTTGCTTTTGGAAAAAGGACGAGGCTTGTGGCCGCGTGCTCCAAGATGTATTTTTGGATTGGTGGGTTCTAACTTGTCATTCATTGCCCTTACTCAAGGCCCCCCCCGGGACAAGTCCCCCCACCCAGTCCAGTACATAAACCCCTAACCCCACCCTTCCTTGGCCCAGGGGCCCCCAGCCCCAGCAGATCCTCCCCTGAATAGAGAGGCAAATAAAGGTGATTTGGAAGCCAAGTTCTGCCATTCACCAACTTCAGGACCTTAGACCAGCCATTAGAAGCTCTCTGAGCCTCAGTTTCCTCACTCATAAACTGGTTGGGGGTGTGAAAAGATAACGGTCCCTGTTTGGGGCAGTACTGTTCACATTTCAGTGTACTTTTAAAGATACTGTATCATTTGGTTCCCAGGACAACCCTCTGGGGCTATTAAAGGAGGGGTGTTGCAACTCTATTCCACAGATGTGGAAACTGAGGCACAGTGGGCAGAGCCTCGCCCCCAGGCTTCTGGGTCCCCAATGCAGCACTCTTTCTGTGACCCATGTTGAGTACCTCCTGGGATGGGCTGCTTCTGTTTCTCCTGCTGGGTGGGGCTGCTGAAACTCATGTCTTGGGAAGGTGACAGCTTCCTTTGGGTCATTTTGGTTTCAGGGCTAAGAAGTATGGACCCGTTGTGCGGGTCAATGTCTTCCACAAAACCTCAGTCATCATCACAAGCCCTGAGTCAGTCAAGGTAGGACATGGAATGGTTTCTATTGGGAGGCACCTCCCTTTCTCTGGGTTGGGAGCATAAAGCTTGGTCCCAAGGAAGAATGTTCCAGAGCCAGGTGCATGTGGGCTGATTTCTCAAACATCTGAAAGGGAAGGGAATCCTTCTATATAACAACCCATCATTTTTGGGGGGGTGGGGGGCTCTTCCAGGCAGTGCTATTTAATGCGGGGAGTGAATGGGAACTTTGCTATCCCCATTTGGATTGGAAAATTTGCCCAATTGGTGCACACATATTTAGTTTACCTCTCTTAACCTCAGTTCCTTCTTCATCTACAAGATGTAGATTATAATCTTATCTCCCAGGTCTATGATGAGAAGTAAGTATTGATTTTATTATTTAGCAAATAAAGTGTCAAAAAATCCTTAAACAGTGCTTACTATGGGCTGTGTACTTTGCTATACACCTCACAATTAGTAACTCATTTAATGCTCTAAGAATAGGGACCATTATTAGTCCCTATTTCAGAGATGAGCAAACCAAGGGAAGTGACATTATCTGTAATGTCTGCCATGAAGGTGCTAAGAATGGGCATCAGACCACCTACAAAATAGGTGGGCTCAAATTTTGGCTCCATGACCAACTGGTTGTGGGATCTTGGACAAATTGCTTCATCATTCTGGGCCTCAATTTCCTCATGTGTGAAATAGGGATGATGCCTCTTTTACAAGGTGGTTGTACGAATGGAACTGAAATGATATGGTGTGAGCCATCTAGCCCCTGCCTGGCACATAGCAATTGCTCAATGAACAATGATGCATTATTCTCATAGTGGGTGCTCAGAAGATGTGTGGATAGGATTCTCTGCATGAGGGTGACTGTGGTGACTCTGAGAGGGATAAAGTACAGTCCCTGGATTCATATCAAGAGACAGGTTGAATAACCATGGTGTCTCTAACAGAATGTTAAAAATCACTTTTTTCAAAAAGTTTAACACAGTTTAAGACTTTTAAAAGCATGCTGTGAAAAACCATACCCAAAGACATTCATGACAATAAAAAGAGAAGCTTAAAGATGTATATTAATATGGTGAATTATATTGATTGATATTCAAGTGTTAAACCAACCTTGCATTCCTGGTCATAATATAGTATCTTTTTTATATGTTGCTAGATTCAATTTGCTAAGGGGTTTTGTTTTATATTTATTCTTTTCTTGTAATGCCTTTGCCTGGTTTTGGTATCAGGTTACTACTGGTCTCATAAGACAAGTTGGGAAAGGTTACCTCCTCCTCTATTTTCTGCAAAAGTTTGTATAGGAATGGAGTTATCCTTTCCCATATTTGATAGAATTTGCCAGTGAAGCTATGTGGAACTGGAGTTTTCTTTAAGGAAAGTTTTTGTTTTTTATTTTATTTATTTATTTATTTATTTTTTGAGACAGAGCCTCAAGCTGTCACCCTGGATAGAGTGCTATGGCATCACAGCTCACAGCAACCTCCAATTCCTGGGCTCAAGCTAGTCTCCTGCCTCTGCCTTCCAAGTAGCTGGGACTACAGGCGCCTGCCACAA
>CAUYRH010121864.1:0-16994 GCA_963574655.1 Perodicticus potto | reverse complement strand
ATTAAGCTCATGAGTTTCCCAGCCTCCCACTGAGTCATTCTCTAATTTTTAACATCACACCTGTTATGCAGCCTTAAAGAAAGATGGAGACTTTACCTCTTTTGTGTTTACATGGATGGAGCTGGAACATATTCTTCTTAGAAAAGTATCTCAAGAATGGAAGAAAAAGTATCCAATGTACTCAGTCCTAATATGAAGCTAATTTATAGCTTTCTTATGAAGACTAAAACCCAATTATAGCACAAGAATACAGGGAAAAGGGCAAGGGAGGGGAAGGATGGGTGGAGGGAGGGCAATTGGTGGGGTCACACCTACGGTGCATCTTAGAAGGGTACTGGTAAAACTTATTAAATGTAGAATATCAATGTCTTCATATAGTGATTAAGAAAATGCCATGGCTATGTTTAACAGTTCGACCAAAATATTTCAGATTGTATATGAAGTCAGCACATTGTGCCCCACGATTGCACTAATGTACACAATTATGATTTAATAAAATTATTAAAAAAAAATGCAAAATGTAAAAAAAAAAAATGGAGGCGCAGACAAAGGAAGCTATCTGTCACAGGGCATCACCTAATTGGACCGCGGAAACTGCTATTCTTATGCACCAATGGATTTCATATTTCCACTACCCACGTCAGATGATTTTACCAAATGAGAAGAACATACTAACCTTCTCTTTATAGCTTTCTTTCTGGGCTTGTTTCTTAAAATGACATATTAATTTTTCTAAATGCAAAAATAAAGTAATTTGTGCACCTAACAAAGACTATAAAATAAATGTAAGCCCAAGAAATCGGAAATCAAAATTTGTAAGTTCACTTCCCAGAAATAACCACAAAATTATCTCGTTCCATTATGATTTCAGTTTGGGGCATGTGCTTGTTTGCGTGTGGGGTGTGTGTATGTGTGTATTTACATGCCACCTGCATTTGTGATACACGTTGAGTGCGCTCTATCTCATGACATGCATTAACTCTGTCCTTAAACCTGAAATAGATATAATGAGCACTTTCAGTCAATCATGATGTTACCACTGAAGATTGAATTAGTTTTTTACTTTCATCTGCTATTGTAAGCAATATTGCCAGAAAAGCCCTTGTGATATGATAGTGTTTGCAAATTATTACTTATATCCATACCACTAGTCACCTGATCTGAAAAATTACTAATTAGAAGTCTGCACATTCTTAGTTCTTTTTAAAATGAACTCCATATGGCCACTCGGGAAGGTGGTGCCAATTCACACACCTGCAGCACTATGGAAGCATTTTTGTTTTTCTCCAACCCTTGACAACACTGGCAGTTCTCTTTTTATAGTTTTTGCCAGCTTGATAGAGGAAAATAGTATATTCTGGTTGTAATTTGCATTTTCTTCATTACGAGTTGTGCAGGGTGCAGTTTTTGCAAGTTCGCGGGCCTTTTGTGATTTGCCCATAGCCATTTTTTAACCCATTCGATTCTTTCAGGTCATTCATGTTTTCTTACCACTCAGAAATAGATCTTTATAATAGAAACATGATAACATATAAATACAATCATCCCATGACTTGATATACATTGTCAATATATTTGAAGTTTTTTCCCAATTTCATTTCAATTATCTTTTTTTTTTTTTTTTAGTTTGAAGCAGTTTGGAAAAGTGTCCTTGTATTATTTTATTACTCTATCCTGAATGTTTATAGAAATATTCATCCTTAGATTAGTAAATTAATTTTTATTCATCAATTAATTTATTTTTACATTTATATATTACTCCAGCTCGAAATGTACATGTGAATTAGGTGTGAGGTAGGGATGTTATTTGGTTTCTTTTTCTAAACAGTCAGCTATTGATGCCAATTATGATAATTGAAAAAAAATGTACTTTTTCTTATTTGAAGTGCCTGTCTACCATATTATCTTAAATACTAAAGCACTACAATTCATCTTAATTTATCCTATAATAAATTTCAATATCCTACATAGGTTTTATTTTGGGAAATGATTTTAAATATTGTCTCATGCTTATTCTTCCTGATGAAATTTCTAATCACTTTATTGTGTCCTGATGATAAGTATTTTATATGAGTTTTAATTTAATAAAAATTAAGTTGGGGAGTGGAAAAATCATTTATCTTTATATGAGAACTTTGTACGACTCTCCATTTTTCCGTGTTTGTGAGCATGTGTATGAGTGTTCCCCACTATGTTGCTGAAGGATTTATTATTGCTTTATGCAACTAATTTCTCAAAATCTTGTTTAGTGACTCCAGCTATTTTTCAGTTTATTGTCTCACAGTGCATATTTCATCAATTATATTATTTATAAATATTAAATATTTTTCTTGTGTTATTTTTCTTTCCTCTTTCCCTGGAATATTAATAACAGCATAGAATAATAATGGTGGTAGAAGCTACTCTTGTCTCACTACAGGTTTTAATGTATGTAAGTGCCTCTGTTGTGATATTTATTGTTGATAATCAGTAAATAGCACAATCCAGTCTTAATCACATGACTTTCTGTTTTTATTTTGTTAAGAAAATTTTTAAATTCAGAAATGAATTTTGATTTTTATCAGATGCTCTTAATCTTCAAGATGTTTTATAGTTCTTCTTATTTGTCTAATTAAGGGTAATAAAATATATTAGTTTTTATGGCTTTGTACCATCCTTCCTTGCTTAGAATAAATTTTACACAGTTGTGAATTATAATCCTTAAAATGTTATTTGTAAAATTATGTATTTCCTTTCCATACATCTATATTAATAAAGTAGCTTGTTTCATATACAAATTCACATATACATTATCATGCTTTTGTAATTTCTAAAAATGGTATTTTAATTATTATCTGGAATTATGTGCTTCTTGGATGCTTAGCAGAACATGCTTATGAGATTAACCAAGTCAGTGTCTACCTGATTGGTAATTCTTATAGATTTTATTTTTTTAATTTCAGTGAGGTTAGTCTTGTATACTAAAATGGTTTATGGAATAAACATCTAATTTTCATTCACGTCACTATGTAGTGCAGGCCGTTGGGATGGGAGGACTCTGCCCTGCTGAGTCATTCAGAGTTCCATGTTCTTTCTGCCACATGAATTGGGTATCCTGTGGATTCTCAGCCCACATTCACCAGTGTGTGGGGAAAGGCAGGAACCTGATTGGGGCACATTATCATGGACCAGGCTGTCTGGGTGCGATTCACATCCTTTCTGCCGATACACAGCTCTGTAGGCAGAAGAGGAAGACAGATATTTCTACACCATCGCACCCTTGCCAAATGAATTGATTTTAATCATTCATGTTTTTCTATGAAATTGTTATTCTTTAAAATTCTCAGAGAGTTTCAGTAGACAGTTATGTTGATTCATTTGTATTTGTTATTCTTTATTTGCGGTTACATTGCACCTTGCCTTCCTTGGTTCCCTCTTTCCTTCCTTTCTGCCAGATTTTCTTCTGATTGT
This sequence comes from Perodicticus potto, assembly GCA_963574655.1. Classification (NCBI taxonomy): domain Eukaryota; kingdom Metazoa; phylum Chordata; class Mammalia; order Primates; family Lorisidae; genus Perodicticus; species Perodicticus potto. Next base: position 13,544 of record CAUYRH010121864.1, on the reverse strand, counting down.
CCTTTCTTTCTTCTTCCTAATCTTTCTCCTTCCTTTTTTTTTCTCCTGACAGTTACTAAGTATATAACATGTCCCTCACTTCAGAGAGCCAAAGGACTATCTTATCACTTACGACTAGCACCATGCCGTTCTCAATTTAGGCAGTCACTACGCCACCAAATTGGACTTAAATTGAATCAACTATTTCTTGCATTCACCTAATACCTCCAGATTGTTTCTTCTACCTCCAATAATAAGCCCCCTCCCACACTTCTACATACATTTCCCTGCGACACAAGCCTTGCTGTCTTTACCTCCTGCACACCACTATTCAAGACTCGCCTAGTTCTTGTTACATGAAGTAGATGCAGCCATGATTTTCACCTGTTCAAGGGCTTTCTGTTCCCAGGTGATAGGCTCATGAATATGTGCTTTAGCAAACCTCAAGCCCCGTTATAACACTTTACTTATATTAGTGTTGTTTTTTAACTTTATGCTTTCATCTTTTTCCAGGAGATCACTTAGGAATTTTCTTCACGTGAAAAACGATTGTATTTCTCATTCTGTCTATTGTTGAGTTATTCTTTAAGGACTTACTATATCCTCCCTCATACCTACAGCTCAGAGGACTATCCCCCCTCTTTCTCTCAAAATAGTGGAGGGTACAGTGGAAACCGTTCTCATCAGGAAAGGAGTTTATGTTAGGATCCTCTGTGCCACTGGTCATTCAAAGAAGAAACACATTTTGGCAGTGTTCTGTATATTTTTCCGCCTTTTAAGAATGGAAGAAAAAGTATCCAATGTACTCAGCCCTACTATGAAGCTAATCTATAGCTTTCATATGAAGGCTAAAATCCAGTTATAGCACAAGAAATGGGGAAAGGGGGGCAAGGGAAGGGAGGGGAGAGGGAGGCTGGGTGGAGGGAGGGTGATTAGTGGGATCACACTTCCGGTGCATCTTACAAGGGTACAAGTGAAAATTACTAAATGTAGAATATAAATGTCTTCACATAGTGATTAAAAGGCCATGTAGGCTATGTTAAATAGTTCAATGAAAATATTTAAGATTGTATATAAAGTCAGAACATTGTGCCCCATGATTGCACCAATGTACATAATTATGATTTAATAAAATTAAAAAAAAAATGTTGAGAACAAGCCTAAAGACCTAACTAAATCATCTATTTGGAGAATTCTTGCCTGAGAAAAGCTGATGCAAAGGTGATTTTGCCAAACCCAGGAACATAGCTGAGTGCTCTGGAGAAGTACTAAAAATAAAAGCATCGGTTTTCGTAATTCTTTCTGGGACATCTGCCTCTTAATTCTAAATGATAAAGGAAAGAGTTTAAACCAACTTTTTGATAAAGAGTACTTAATCCAGAAAAAAATATATGATGAGAAAGGCTACATGGCTGTAGAATTCCTGACTAAATTAAATGGTAATGTCCATTTCTATTTTAAAAAAGGTTTATATTTTATTTATGTTTGATATTTCAGTAGATCTAACATAATTTCCAATTTAGATATGGAAAACTAAAAATGTGCAGAAATTACAGCTTCATGCCTGGGGTAAGAAGGGAAGGAATTCACCTTTTTACAATTCAATCAAACGCAGAATAGGAGCAGTTAATAATTGTAGAATATGAATAATCAGATAAGACATTTTCTAGTGAAAACTCATAAATTTTATTTTGGGAGTACATTAAAATTCAGTTAAATTTTAAAATCACAGCATATCTTGAGCCACTGTGAATAGTTGCTGTATCTATAGAAATCTATTTTGGAGATATGCAAGTACAAATTATAGAATGTCAGTATGCAATTTGATTTTATGTGCTTTTCCACTAATATAAATAATGAAGCATGCTGAGAACATTCAGATACATTCAGCTGAGTATAATTAAAATACTGAGGTGTAACATGTTTAAAAAAAAAGAAACAAATTAAGTACTAAAATGAGGTAGGTAGAAATACCAGCAATTCAAAGCAATAACGATGTTGTGATTACAGTATTGTGAATAGACTAAATCTAATATTTTGGTTTAAATGAAATCAGTGATAGCTGGAAAGTTAATAGAAGCAGTGCCTTTATATTTTCTGCAAATAATGGAGAGGTTTCATTTCAGGAGCACACATGTTTTTTGCCATCTCTGGAAATAAGTCTCCACAGTATTCTGAATACGCATTCTCACCCAAATGGAACAAACTTCTCTGATGAAATTGGCCACTGGGGCCTACAACAAATAATTAAAATGGGATTTGGGAGTCAGTTGATTTTTTCCATCCAACACTCCCTATTGGGTTAGTTGAATGAGGACAAATCAGCTTCTTCAGACCATGTGAAAAACACAATTGAACTTCCTGCTGGTCACCGCTAATTACACAGCAGTTGTGACCACCCACTCTAGGCTGAAGGCAAACTTCCCTTTAGGTTTTGTTGTTAAGGCCCACCACAGGATCAAATATTCATGCGTGTTAGCCAGGGCCAGTTTGGAATAAGAGGTATTGATGTTGTGATAACAAAGTATTTGATTACATTTTTCATGTTCTGTTGCATGGAGTATCCGGCTTAGCCCTACTATGTTACAATGGGGTCCTTGGATGTCTGTGGAACCTACATTGTGCTCTCTAATCTCAAGCTTCAACTTGGCCTTCTAATTCTAAGCTGGGATTTATGAGAACTGATACACACCTGTTAAATATGATGAAACAGATAAAAAAGAACAGGTGAGTGGTGAGGGGTGAGATCTTATTTCTGTCTTTTGCGTGTGGTTATCCAGTTTCCCAGCACCATTTATTATACAGGGATTGTTTTTTCTTTTTCTTACACAAGGTATCTTTTTATCTTTTATTTTCAAAAATCACTTGGGAATATGAGGATGATTTTATCCCTGGGTTCTCTGTTCTGATCTTCAGGTCAATGTCTCTGTTTTTGTGCCTATAATGCTGTTTTAGTTACTATAAGTCTGGTAATGTGATGCTTCCCATTTTGTTCTTATTATACAGGTTGCATTGGCTACTTGGGGGTCTTCTCTGGTTTGATACAAAACATAGAACTATTTTTTTTTCTAAATTTGCAAAAAGTGGTACTTAGATTTTATTGGGAATTGCATTGAATCCGTAAATCACTTTGGGAAGTATTGACATTTTGACAATGTTGATTCTGCCAATCCATGAACATAATATGTTTTTTCACCTGTTTACATCTTCTGCAATTTCTTTCCTCAGTGTTTCGTATTTTTCCCTATAGAGATATTTTACCTCCTTTGTTAAGTCTATTCCTAGGTACTTTATTTTCTTTGTTGCTACTGTGAAAGGTATTATGTCTTTGATTTGATTCTCAACTTAATTGTTGCTGGAGTATATGAAAGCTACTGATTTGTGTACATTGATTTTATATTCTGAGACTTTTCTGTACTTATTTATCAATTCAAGGATTCTCAGGTTGTAACTTTGAGTTTTTCTGGATAAAAGATTATATCGTCACAGAACAGTGAAACAGTGATATCTCTTCTTTCCCTATTTGGACCTCCTTTATTTTCTACTCTTGCCTGATTGCTCTGGTGAGAATATCCAGCACTATGTTGAATAAAAGGGGTGACAGTGGAAAACCTTGTATGGTTCTGGTTCTAAGCAGTGATTATTTCAATTTTTCATTTCTCAGTATGATATTGACAGAAGGTTTGTCATATATTGCCTTTATAATTTTGAAGAATGTCCCATTTAAACCAATTTTGTCTCACATTATCAACATGAAAAGAGGTTGAATTTTGTCAAGTACTTTTCTGTATCAATTGGAAGGATAATCTGGTCCTTGTTTTTGCATTTATTCATGTGGTCAATAACATTTAAAGATTTAAATATGTTGAACCATCCTTGCATCTCTGAGAAGAAGCCCATTTGGGGTTCTAAGGTGGGAAACTATAAGAATTCTAGGACTTAAGCAAATCAGCAGGAAACACCCCCATTAAAAAAGTGCACAAAAGACATAAACAGAAATAAAGACATACTAGTAGCCAATAAGTTCATGAAAGATTGCTCAACATCTTTAATAATTAGGGAAATGCAAATCAAAACCATACCGAGATATTACCCAACTTCAAAGAGAATGGTCCAATATTAAAGAGTCCCAAAAGAACAGGTGCTGGTATGGATACAGAGAGGAAAGAACTCTTATACACCATTGGTGAGACTATAAACTAGTACAACATCTATGGAAAATTTTATGGAGATACCTCAAAGGTAAAGTCAACCTACCCATTTCAGCCAGCAGTCCCACTGCTGGGTATATATGCAAAGGAAAAAAGGTTATTTTATAAAAAGGACACCTGCACTTGAATGTTTATAGTAGCACAATTCACATTCACAAAAACGTGGAAATAACCCAAGTGCCCACCAATCCATGAATGAATTAATATAGTAGGTTATGTGCACCAGGGGATACTACTCAGCCACAAAGAAAAATGGTGATCTGGTATCTTTTTTTTTTTTTAATTAAATCATAGCTGTTTACATTAATGCAGACATGGGGCACAATGTGCTTGTTTTATATACAATTTGAAATGTTTCCATCAAACTAGTTAACATAGACTTCACAGCATTTTCTTAGTTATTGTGTTAAAACATTTATATTCTACACCTGGAAAATTTCACATGTACCCTTGTAAGATGCACCGTAGGTGTGGTCCCACCAACTACTCTCCCTCCATCCATCCTCCCCCCAACCTGGATGGAACTGAAAACCATTTTTCTAAGTGAAATATCACAAGAATGAAGAAACAAATAGTTGTACTTAATACCAAATTGGAAATAATTGAGCAACACTTAAGTGCACATATGGAAGTAAATCTCAATGAAAATCAATCTGGGGGAAGAAGGAGATGAGGATGGGGAAATTCATACCTATCAGGTAGAGCGAGCACTATCTGGGTGATGATCCACTTATAACTTTGACTCAATCTGTGTAGTAAACAAAGTATGTAAACAAAATATGTACCCCCTAATATTCCAAAATTTCTAAAATGTTAACATCATTTTACATCTACAAACAAAATACCAAACATTTATAGTTTGGAGAAGAAGAGATTGGAGCAAGGGAATCAATCCCCCCATAGAAGCAGAATCTACTCTGCTGGCTTTGAACGTAAGGCTACAATTCCAAAGTTAGAAGAAGAATTTGGGTTATATAAATACAAGAACTCTATTATTTAACCTTCCTGTACCCACCTATTTCTAGATCCAAAGGTTTCCTGTTTTTTGAGTAATCTTTGGTTTTTCTGAATCATATCATTACATAAACTCCTGAGAAAAGGTGAATGGGAAGCAAAGTTCCACATTGTGCATATGTCTCCTGTTAGACATGAATCATGCTTTGCCTTCTTAATCCACAAACATTGATGGAACTTGCCTGTGGACAGATGTTCAGTTGCCACTTTTCTTATGTTCCTTTGACCAAAACCATCCTCTTTCTTAGAACTTACATTCCAAGGGATTCATACATAAAACTAAAGAGTTGTACAATATATGGTTTTGCAAATTTTCTCATGTGAAGGCAATGACAATTACAAGCTATCCAACCCTCTGCAGAATTTTTAATTTCCCAGAGCCTTAGTTTTCTCTACTGTAAATAGGAATGGCAGTGGGTAATCTAGAAGGTCATTGTGATAACTGCACAAAATGCAGACCAAGTACCTCCCCTAGTGCCTGGCACAGAGTAGGCAGTCAATAAGTTATGGTTGCTGTGATAGTATTGTCATTTGGAACTGATGGCAGAAAGAGGACATAAAACTTTCCTTAATTGCATGAATTTTCATGGCTCTCTTCCCTTCATGACTTCTTTTGTTTAAGTGGAATCTGTATGATTTTAAAAATTCCTTGACTATCTAAAGTTGGAAATTTAAAATGGAGCTCTTCCTTATTAACAGAAAATTTTGGAATAATTAAGGTTAACTTTTTCTACCCAGTGTTTTCCAAACATATTTGATAAAGGAACACTTTTTGAGTGTGAGTATGTGTATAACCCCTGTTCACATATGATAATGGCCTAATAATGAATGGATCGTTCAAGAATCTCTGTATGAAAGAATGATGCTTTTCTTACCTTCATGCTGGGTCACGGATGTGGAATGTCTCTGCTACACTTCTACCATTAGAATCTTGTCCCCTTCCCCAGATTAAGTGCTATGTATTTATAATTATAGAATATACTATCATTTGGAAGTTGGTTAAATTCTGTCTTGTTTTGTTCCACAATTGTCTCATGCATGAGTCACAATAGAAGCTCCAAGGAATAGAGGAATGTATTTGTCATTGATTTTTATACCATTATGACAAAACCTGGCATTGTATGGGAGAAATACCACATGTTGGATTTGTACCTTTTTATCTTGTTCTTCTATAAGCACTGTGCTTTCCTTTTAGTAGCCAGGGATTTATTGCCTCAAATGGTACTCAAGACCCTTCGCATCAGCAGAAGAACAAAACGGTGAGTGAAATCACCTAATTTCTGCAAAACTCATGAACATCCTGAATTTAGGTCACCCTCGCCGCCTGGTGTGCTGTGCATGTCATGTTCCCACAAAGCATCTGCCATGAGTAGCCAAACTCCCGGAAAGCAGCACAGTCCCAAAAAGAGCAGCCATTTAGAAATATATTTTCATTGACAGTGTAGGGAAGTTGGGCATTCACTTAAGAAAAAGCCATAATTCTGTAAGAAATGAGCAATTTATGCCATTATAATCAAATTTATTTTTATATCCAGCTACTCCTACATGTGGGATAATTCAGTCTGGGAAATCATGCTAATTAGTTAGAAATCCATTACACTGTAAATCTTGTAGCAGATGCAAATGCTGTTTCAAGTGTTCTCACAACCATAATGCATGTGCTTTTATTAGAATGCATTCCCAATGTGGGCAGTTTGTTGCCGAACCGGGCTCTAAAGTTCATTTGAGGGAAAACACTGCAACAATCACTATCGATAGCATTTATTTTTAGCTTTTTTTTATGCATTATACTTTAAAAATATAAGGAGAATTCCACCGATAAGAAGATTGGTCAGAGCAGGGAGCTTTTCAAGTCCAAATAATAATGACGGTAGTGCTAGTGCTCGCTAGATACTAGTGGCCAGTGACAGATACATCTTTGTTGAACTCAACATCTGGGCATGTCGTTTGCAGACAGTGGGAAAGAGTGATCAGCCCCAGACTAGGAGTGGAAAGAAAGATCTAGAGACAAGGTTGCTGCTTATAGTTCACCCCGGTCAAGTTATGAACCTTTTAGATGTTGGGCTTCTTCGACTATATGTACAAGTAGCAAAGCCCATTCTGAATTCCCCACTGAGCTGGAGAATTTAAACTAAGATTGAAATGTGGGGTTTTTTTGTTTGTGTAAAACCAACAGTAAGCATTATTTTTGAATTATCAAAAATATCCCTGCTCTAGTTAAAAGCGAACCTTGGTTCTAACCATGTAACTTCTATTAAGGGTGTCATAAAATGCACATAAATTACATTTCGGAACAAGTAAAGAATAACAAGATCGAACTGAGGGACTCAACTGAACAGACGACTATCTGATGAAAACTTTTGTGTTGACTTAGGACTTTGTGGTCTAGGAGCTAACAGGCAGGGAAAATGAGTTTACCAAAATTCAGATTTTAGTACCATGGTAAATATATTAAAAAGAAATGAACATGTATACTCTGCTCCTCTGACTCCCCCAAATAACAACAGCCACAGGGACCCTGGGAAATCCCCCTCCTCTTCCTGTATGTGGAGCCCCAGTAATGGCACCTGTAACCCCTACAACAGTGTTTTCAACCTTTTTTATGTCAAGGCACACTTCAGCCCATAGTTAAACTTCCATGGCTCACTTAAATTATGTTGTTCAAAAAAATGAGTTAAAAAAAGAACTAACATCCTTACTGTGCTTTGAAATTCTTTCAAAAGTAATTTAATAAATGATCTTTAAATATTTTTGTGGCACACCTAAGATCCTCTCACGGCACAACAGTGTGCTGCAGCACACCAGTTGAAAATGAAAATCACCGCCCTTAGCAGACGCTATAAGCCAGAAACTTAGATTGACCTGTGTCCGTTTGATCTGCCTTTCTGTCTTGTCTAGAAGAAAATCCAATTTATTCTACATTCTAAACTCCTTTCAAACTTATCTCCTTTCCTCTGGTCTCTGCCTTATACTTTCCCAGGGTGAGGTCTCATTTCCTCAAGAACTTTAGCCTCTTCACTGGTCTCCACACCTCCTGAGTTTTTTCATTCTCCTCTATTCCCATCCAAAGCCAGTGTCAGGCTTCTGAGATGCAATTTTAAATTAAATCGGTATGTTTAAAATTTACAATATTTCAATGGCTCTAAGGAGCTTCAATATAAAGGATGAATGCCCTTGTGAATGGTGCCTGTTTGCTTTCCCATCCCTTTTCTTTTGCCACGGTCTCCAGGCTGCTAACAGAGCGACTTTCTGGGAGTTCCCAAATGCCCTATGTTCTTTCACTTCAAAGCTTTTGCACAACTTCATTCTGACTAAATGATTTCAACCCTTTCTACTAGGTCAACTTCTCTTTTTATTCTGGCTAAACAGGCAGGGAAAGTGAGTTTCTGGCCAGTACGCATCTTTCTCACCAACAACTGGTTGACCTGTGCTTCTCATTTGCCTCAGTATGTCCTTTGTTGTCCCTGACCACATCTCATACTTCAATGGATCCTGGTCTTGGTCTTGTAAGTAACTTGGAACTTTTAAGAATTAAGATCGTATCTTTCCCACCATTCTTTTCCCTGAGTTTGGCATGAGTAGGCATTTGAGTCCCTTGAGCAAACTTTATTTTCTTAAATAAAATGAATGGATAATGAAAAAGATCTCAATAAATAACAAACTTAAATCCTTTACAGACCACTCCTTCAGCCTGACCAGGAAGCTCAGTCATGTCAAAGATAACTTTCAAAATACTCTAACAACACAGGTTTTTCAGCAAACATTTAGAATTCACTTGTTCATTGAGAAACACTGCAAATGGAACTGCAGCTCAGATGTTACCTGTGTTGCTAATTGCATCCCAGAGGCTCAATCTATGGAAATAATATTAGAGAGAAAAAAAGGGAATTCCTCACCTATCCTCTTGCCCTACAGACATATCCACCACTATATTTAAAAAAAAACAAACAAATACCACACACTGTAATATTTTCTTGAACTAGACCTTCTCGGGGTAATCATTTAATTCTGGAAATTTAATAATGAAACAATAAGTAAGATTTAAAGTATCAACAGTATCCTTCTGATCCAATTGAGGCATGTATAGTAAGTCATTATTCCTTTCCATCTTCATAATCTTTGACCTTTGAGAATATATGCAATCTGAACATTACAAAGAACTCCTCCTGTAGGAGTTAATTAAGCCTTGCAAAGCCCATTAGAGATAAGTATCTGCTGGCCTCGAGTCTTGGTTTCACTGTGGAGTCCTGAAAGCTTGTGAACTCTTGCTGTCAGGCACTCAGGGGTCTTGGCTTGGTTGAGGAAAACAAAGCAAAACAAATGAAAACATGGTTGTCTGTGTGTATTCTCATTTTCTTGGTTAATTTGGGCCAAATCTAGGTGATAACTTTTGTTTCTTTCAGTTAATTCTATCAGGAAGAATTATGGATGAATAGAGCCATGACATGCACGGTGTAAATAGTGTGTATGATTATAAACTAGAGATAATTTCTTGCTTGGGGAACAATAAGCATTGAAGTGCCTCAGTTAAGATGCTGTTCTATAGGGTGGCACCTATAGCTCAGTGGGTAGGGCGCCAGCCACCTACACCAAGGCTGATGGATTAGAACTGGTCTAGGCCAGCTAAACCAACAATGACAACTGCAACAAGAACAACAACAACAAAAATAGCTGGGCACTGTGGCAGGGAGCCTGTAATCCCAGCTACTTGGGAGGCTGAGGGAAGAGAATTGCTTAAACCCAAGAGTTTGAAGTTACTGTGAGCTGTGATGACACGGCATTCTACTGAAAGCAACAGCTTAAGACTCTGTCTCAAAAAAAAAAAAAAAAAAAAAAAAAGAATCTGTCCTATAGGTAATCTTATGCATAAGAATTAAGTATTTATAATGTGTCAGGACTATAGGAAAGGAGCATTCAAGCTGTCCCTCCACCAAATATTTCCTTATTGGCTGCATAGATTCTGAAACCTCCCTACTCTAGGATAGACCCTTACTCCCATGCAGACCATTGGTGGGAAATTATGAGTCCATTGGCCCCACTCATGGCTCTACTGGTTGTCCTTCCCCAAAGCAATCTTTGGCCTAGCAGGAAGACCAGGAACGAAAGGGTACATTGGGGAATGTAAGGGAGAGGAGAGAGGCTTAGAAAGGACATTGTGGTAACAACGGCTGTGCTAAGGATCTCCTGATTCTCTTTCTTCAGTCAGATACAGAGTCCACCTATCAGCCAATACACTGGGACCTGCTCTATAAAATGACCATCACTTAGGTGCCTAATCCCATACCCAGGTCTGAGCCAGATGCAAAGAGGGGCATTAAGAAGAATGCAGAATGCACAAGATTCCATTGCTGTGAGGTTTACCTCATCCCATGTCTTCCTGAGGGCATGCTACACTGAAAAACAAGACTGTAGAAAAATGAAAAGTATTTTATCTGTTTGCCTGTTTGTTTATTAGACATATATTCATTGATACTCTTTTGAGGCAACCAAATATACAATGTAGCCGCAAATACAAATCAAACATGATCTCTTTGAAATGACTGTTCAGTTTAGAGGGGAACTACACTCGGAAAATACATAGCAAAGGGAAGGAATTTGGGCAGCTTCCCACCTTATGGGAAGGTGAACTTGAATAAGAGAAAAGTTTAATATGTGAAGGAGAAGCTTGTCAATTCTACCTGTTCTTTCCACTGGTCACTTGGGTAAGGAAGACTTCTGGAATGAGATTGGGAAAGAGGTCACTATTTTCAAGATATACTGGTGTCATGTGTTTCCCTGAAATTACACATTGAAATTCTTAAATTCTGTTTTTGATTCCTTCTTTTTATAATTGATGAGTAGTTAGGTTTTTTTATTCATGTATTCATTTACTCAACTGTTGACTCTTATTTTTCCATCATGTTTTCAGCATGGAAAGATCAAGAACTTTGGAACATGCTTTTGAAATACACTTTGCCTCTTAGTTGTGAAACACATTCTTTAAAGCTTAGGCATCTAAATCTGAAAATGAAAAAAGAATAATACCTATTTTCAGACACTGTGAGGATTAAATGAACGAATATGTTACTTAAAGACAATGATGTTCTTGGTGCATAATTTTGGGTCTCAGAATTTTAGGTGTATGTGAATCTTAGCCGTCAAAGGCACCGTAATCCATGTGAGGCGACAAGATGACTACTTAAAAACATAGGAATGAGTGACAAGGCTGGAGAATGACAGGGCTCATCATCAGGAGTGGTGACTGGAGGTGACCAGAGAAGTGTTATCATCAAGGGATTTGTCTAGGTTAAGAAAATGGGGGGAAAAGGGAAACCTGTACAGGTCTGTACTGCTCACATAGATAGGTTTTAGTACCTTCAAATGGGAGCTTGTGTGATTTCGTGATTTTTTTTTTTTTTTCGAGTTTAAGTCTTGGATATCACATAACTTCAGATTAGTTTAGATGAAGTTCCTAACCATTTCTTTTCCGGTCCTGTATATGCCACGTCTTGGCCTAACACAGATGGCCTGAACCAGAGGCTGCCTATTAAATGTGTTTCAGGCTTATAATACCAAACATATCCTAACACCAAGATGCCAACATCTGAAAGAAAAAAATGAAAGACAATGAATTACAGACAAAAGTGTTCTCAGATCTCACAACTGTACCCTGACTGCTTTAAATCTCAATATGTAAATATTGCAAATCATCTCTTTTCTTCTCGTCTTCTTCCTCTTTTCTGTGTTTGTTTTTGCCATCTTTCAATTCTTCCTCTTTTGTAAAAGCTAAAACCTAAAATTCTAGATACTGTTCCAAGACCTGAAACATTTATATCAGATTTATTTTCTGCACTGGTTGGACACACACTAAACAAAGCCCAGTATACAGGTGTATTAACTCATGAACCAAATCAATTAATGGGAGTCATTTACATAGCAGAAATAACTTTACTTTTGCAAAGGAAAATCCGTAAGTTTTTTTAATAGAAAATTTACCCAGTACATATAAACTGTGAATTCCTTTTCAATAATGTCTATATATCTTTTCAGGAAGACATCTGTTGTGTGAACCAAGACACACCTGCATATCCAGTTGCAAATGTCAATGTAGTAAACACTTATGAAATACTGATGAAAAAGAACATATATCCTAAGCCATTATATTACAATCTTTCATTCCTTTCATCTGAAGGATTTGAAATAAAATGCCTTACCTGCAGTATCACTTCAGGAGCCACTTTCCTATTGTTTTGACATGCAGGACAGTTTCCCAGATTTCAGCTTATGAGTAAATGATTCAATGTGACTTGTTCTCCACAATTGAACATTATCATAAAACTATTATTCAAATGCTCTGAACAAAGCTTCCTAATCTTCTACAAAAGACATACAGTTAACTATCATTTTTGACATCTTTAGGAATCAATCAAGATTTTGTTAGTGCCAAAAGAGGCATAGGTAGAATGGTTTTTAAAGTTTCTTTTTCAGTCAGTGAAGTAAATTGCTGACTCCTCACTTTTAACTTCTAAGAAAATTTGCAAACTGAACAGAAAGTACGTGCCTTAAAGTCTAAAGACTTATCTTAGAATATGAAATGGTTGCAAGAAGTAATTACTTCGTGCAGATAACTCCATCGGATAATCCTAGGTGGTTGATCTGGAGTTATGCTAAAATAGGAGAATTGGGTTCTGTTAGGGAAATTACAAAATGAATTTAAAAAAGAATAATAAGAAAAGGCTATTTTAGAGTTTAAGAATAATGAGTTTGATCAGAACAAAGTTTTGGATGTTAAAACTTGAACCCTTGAGGGACGGATCAAGTCATTTGAATCAGCATATGATTTGAGTCTTGGGTAAAGATGATGAAAAAATTCTGATAGTTTTTGGGGATAGTTTGAGGGGCAGACAGCATAGCATTTGTTAAGCCTCCTGGCAATATTTTATTGTACTGACCCCCCTCCTTAAGGTGACCTAATTTTCATAGAACAGACATGTACCACATGTACTCAATGGAAGTTCCTTATGTTGACCACATTCTTATATTGACCATTTTATTACAGTCTTGGGTGATTAACTTATAGAGGTTTTACTATAATGTTATTATCCTAAATATCTATTTTTACAGTGGGAAAGGACTATGGCTGTCATGTACATTGGCATAAATTCAGCAGTTAGCACAGTGCAGAGTTGCTCACAGAGACATGAAATTCTGCTTTTTTTTTTTTTGAGACAGAGCCTCAAGCTGTCACCCTGGATAGAGTGCTGTGGCATCACAGCTCATAGCAACCTCCAATTCCTGGGCTCAAGCGAGTCTCCTGCCTCTGCCTCCCAAGTAGCTGGAACCACAGGCACCCGCCACAAC